>JAPYZF010000141.1:0-298028 GCA_030523045.1 Meteorus cinctellus
GTTATGTTCAGGAGGTCTTAAAACGTCGAGATCTATGAAAAACTCGACTTTTCATTTTCGGGGTAAAAACAATAACTTCCTATCGGGAAGTTAATTATTGTTTGAATCCTTATTCAAAAAGTATCTACCATACGATGAAAATTATGAGAAAAAAAAAGGGAAAGCAGTAATATACCGCCTAGCTGGAGTATTGATCAATCAGCTCATTCAGGTTGTCTCTAATTTTCCAACATTATTCCAATTATCTCGTTGTAAAATTTCTCTCTATTCATAAGATAATCAAGTCTGAAACTCAAACTCATTCGAGTAATTGCTTGAACACAACACGAAACAAAAAATCCTGTATTAACTTCGTGTAATTGCAATAACCACCCCCTCAATTTTATAGTATTGTTGCATCTTCCATATCATCATCAATCAGAGGAGAAGAGGGCTGAAATAATTCCGTCGTATTCATTTGATTATTTACGGCAAATGAAATCCACTTGGTTCGCCATTCGCCGATCGCAAAATAAAAAAAAGTTAACATTAGAATTGGTGATAACTTCTGGATGAAAAAAAAAGATACAAGAGAGGGCAGATGATAAAATAGGATCCGAGACGTGCCTCTTATTCTTTGAAAAATGAATGGACCCATATCATCTATTATTCCCTACTTGTTTTCCCTTTGTCCCTAGAGAAATGTTTTCCATATAAAAACACAGTCTCAGAGAGCTATACATGAACAAGTGTTTTTTTATGATTTTCCTCCTTTATCTCTATCTTGGAACTATTCTACTAAAATTATTTATTAACATGTATAAACTCGGAATGTAAGCGAATGAATCGATTATATAATATTGTAAAATATATTTGATGTTTACATATGTTCACTAAATTCTTTGGTGTCTGTTGTTATCTTGCAGGAAGGAGAACAGGGTTATTTAGAGGGACTTGCATCAAGGTACGCAGATCTCTTCAGAACACATTATGGTGATGTCTTAGAACCACTTGAGGAACTACGACGACGTGAAACGAATGCATCACCTAGAATACCCAACACTCAACTAACAACGAGTCATTCTCAACCCATTTACGTTCCTGGGAAGTATTCGGTAAGCAATATTGCTCCATAAATTTCCTACTTCTGTATCTTCCTCCTTTTTCAGTTCGCAGTGAAATTTACTCTAGCGCCACAGTATACAACAGCGTGAAGTACATTAGATATAATGTAGATAAATGGAAACAAAATTAGAAAAGTAGATGAAAGAAAAATTTCGCGAATTTGAATTATTTGAGATTCTAACGTATTCTTGATGGATTCACATAATTCAAACAGCATCATAATAAGCTGGTTACCAAATTTGATGCGGATGTATCTCGATAGAATAATTAATTTCATTCATTATTATGCATTGTCAGTATGATAATACGTCATACATGCGTTGAGTGTATTGCTGATGGTTCAATTATGATATTGCGGAATAAATTGAATAACTGTTTGTAGTGTCTAGAAAGAAATAGCGTACACTGATCACGATGAATAAGTGAATGGGCTCCAATCAGAAGGGATTACGGTCATCCTACTACAACAATGGATTATGTCAATGGATTCGCAAATAATCGTGCCTACTACTGAAACGTGTTATATTATATATATTCATTAATCACTCGTAGACTATTAAATTTTGGATGCATTTTGTTATGTGTGAACGCATCAAGAATTGTTGGGAGAATGTTCAATTTCGATTCCAACCAAGAAAATATTATTTTCAAATTCAGATAAAAGATGTTTGATGTCAAGAATTGAATCGAGGCACCATAATTCGATAAATAAAAGTTTCGATTTGCAGTAACTTCCATTTCATTTTCCAATTTCTCTTAAAACACTGGAATAATCTTCATGATAGAATACGACAATACGATCAGTGAAAAAAAGTGCAATCGAGGGGAAAAACCATTGCAAAAAAATTGAAAAAAAGTTTGAGACGATTAACCGTAGCGACCTACTACTCGATCTCATAGTTTAAGATTATTTTTGTTTCCTCATTCCTCTCAAATCACCGCGCACATTCACGACGCATTCACCTCCACCAAACGGCTAATCGAGTTTTTAATCGTCCAAGCGAATCGATACACTGATTGAGGTTTCATGAGAGTTCTGAGTGTATATATAGAGTAAGATTTGACATCAAATTCACATATAAATTTTCCATAATTTGATCAAATCGTTCATTGAGAAAAAAACGAAGAAAGATGATATGAATTTGAAATATTAATCTTCATCGAATATGAAACTTATGAATTCAGGAATTCAATATTGGATAATTAACATTTGCAGCCGTCAAGTTGCCTGAGCGACAAAGAGGAGGACGAGATTTATGGCTTCGGATATGGTGTTTTTGGTCGGCAAATGCTTCATCGACAACAAAAACTTGCTTTAGCTACACAAAATCCTGCATTAGGCCCCACAGGGCACCAACAAACATACCAAAGGTAAATAAATCCATTTTATCTGCAGAATAAATCAAACCTTTTATTTTATTCTGTTCCATGTTCACTCTCATACAAATTTCAATCTCATTGGATCGAACAATATATTTCTTCGCTGTGTTTCTATTGCGTTTGAATATTAATTTAACTAACTCGCTTGTTATCACTACAATTAAATATGATAATTTGATTATTTACAGTTAAATGAAAACATACGAAGTGTCTATACATTGAGGCATTTGCTTTCGACTACATAGAACCTCAGTTTGATGGTGTTTATTATCCGTAATTGCCTATTATGCTACGTTCATATATATAACCATTTTGAACACCATCTGCACTGTGCCAGCTGGTTTGATATTTAATGGCTAATTAAATCCATTAACACTGAGGGTAACGTCTTGAAGCAATAACGTGCAATATGCAAATGCATTAAATATCGAAAATATATATGAACTATGCTACAAATCATATTTATCGTGAGATTTTTTCTTCAATTATTTTCACTGAATAATATTTATCCCATTTCATTCTAATCTTGAAAATTAATCGATAATAAACCATTCAGTTGTTGCGATATATCATAACCATCTAGTGATGAAAAGCTCTTTGTTGTTCGTTGCCACCAACAAGTTTACAATTATGAGAAATTAATGAGATTACCTACAGTCCGAAAACTTCAAATCAAATCGTGTCAACAAATGCTACATTTCCTATTCAAAGTACTGTTATCACACGAAATTACCATTTAAGCACATCAATATCCCACACCGTGTAAATGATATTTGTGAAATGGGAAATAACACAGTTAGGTAAGAGATTCACATAAAAAATAAACAATAGATTTTAATAATTCATGGAGTAAACATGATATCTTTCTTATATTCTCAATTCTTCAGCAAAATTTACTACACAAGTGAAAATTTCTGCTCTTCACTTATTTATCAATCACATTACGAAAAAATCATAATTTATAACAGCATCGGAGAAATGGTGAAAAAATTATTCTATCAGGAAAATATAAAAAAGTGTTGATATTAAATAATGTCCGAATTTACTAATAATGAATTATCTATGTAAACGAACCGAGCATCAACTGCTTTCGCTCCCTCATCCGCCCAACTTCGCTAGCCCTTTCCCTCTGTTGGCGAGCCAGTATTATAAACCTCTGGGGCAAATTCTCGGACATATATAAATTAACGCCAGTTAACAGTTCAACAATGCAGAAATTGCCAGAGGAGCTAGTATCTCGCACCATTCTCTCTTCCTCTCTCACTCTCTATGTTTGTATACTCTTCCTGTGTAAAGTTCCTACAGTTACGTCATCATGGTAAAACGGACATTGTGTGTATTCGAGAATGGGACAAACGTCGTTTCGTCGGCTTTCATCCTGGCCTCCCTTTCTCTCACTCACGAATACTGGCCAACCTCAACCTAATGCGCACAACGATGATAGCACCGACAAAATTAATTGCACAGAGGGATCACATTGTTCCTATACAACAGTATATACGATCAGCAAACGTCCAGACGAATTCGAGAGCGCTGGGCTTGATTAAACGCTTTCCATTTCTCTCTCACTTGCATCCACTTTTGTCGTTATATGTATATCTACGTATGGGATTTGTGCTTGGAGCTAAATTGTTCACACTTCAATATATATTTTCGCTGTGTCTATAAATCACCCGTTTTAATCCAATCGAAGCTTTGAGTTCGCCTTTGGATGTTCATAATTTCATATATGAATCAATTTTTTCTATAAATTACAAATATTAATTCGTCATCAATTATTGTACAGGTGAATTGTGATCCTGATCTAAGAAATGATATCTCGTCCAATTCTCTCACCACCGCTAAGTAAAATGATCGTGAAAGGAATCGCACAATAAAGAGTGGCAAATGTGCAGAGTTGAGCTGATGCAATAATTGAAAATTGGGTACAAAGAAGTCAACCGATAGGACAGACCAGAATAGCTTTCTTTGAATCGTAGTAAAAATATTCTAAGAAGTATCAAAAAATTAATATACCCAATCTTTGACGAAGACTCTTTATTTCTGAGGACTGAACTAACAAACCATTCGAACACCTAAATCACATGTTGTATCGAACTCATGCATGATAATAAAAGTAACAACAGCAGTTAAGTGGTAAAAGTGAAAAAAACTTTGAGGCATTGTTCAATAATTTTAACAAAGTGACAAGTTCGAGTAATTCATTTCAAATGGAAATGGACTTGTAAAATTTCCATCAAGACCTACATCGAAACCAAGAGATGGAACGATCGCGACAATGCAATCAATTTTATGATATCTCAGACAACAATCAAAAACTAGAACTCTTCTAAAGTCGTTTATTCAATCACAAAAATGGCAATAATATTTAGAAATGATATGGTATTACGTTTAGCTTAAGTGTGTTCATCATTTGTTTATGTGTATCAAATACCTGTTGCATATACGCGATACTGGTATAGAACCCATAATTCGATTCGAGCATCCAGTTCTCAACTTGAGTGGGAATCCTACCAGAGCTCACGCGCCACGGCACATCAGTACGCTCTGTGGACTTCAATACTCGCCTTGGAAATATATTTCTTTATCATTCGAACTCAGTCGACATTTTTAACCTTTTTCCGGATTGTGCGCAATTCGCGATACTCTGAGCGATAGAAGAGATCACAGTCACTTGATATGAATGTGATGTGCGATTCACTTTTAAAAGCTTCTACAATTCTCGTTTAAGAATGAGTGGATTAAAGTCCATCCTTTGGGATGCGCCAGTTAATCGCTAACTATCGTCATGAGTGAAAACTATTTTTTTGGTTTTAGAGGTAGTTTAATGCGTCTCACGATAGTGAAACGACCAATTTCACATTCAATTTCGTCACGGTATCAAAATCTTTCTTACGTCTACATAATTGTAAAATTCATGCCTCTTGCCTGTGCAAATTTACGGTTTCGTCCCGTAAAAACTCTAGCGGCTGGCAGCATCGAGGTGATTACAAATGAGACGCATAATTTTTGCCGGATTTTTATATGATACTTCTCTCTTTGTACATGTTCACAATATTTCATCCTCCAATCAGCCTATGAAATTATCTATTTGTGATGATCAAAAATCCTCGAATTCTCTCCATTTTTCTTGTAGCAGAACTGTGCTTTCATTCACTGTTTGCTCTCACCATTCTTGGAACTCAGAGCATGTCCCATAACTTTTTTCGGCTGATATATAGCAATTTACTTTGATAAATCTTGAAACAAGCCAGAGGTGTACTCTCTCGAAAAGGTTGTGGCAGATCTTGTCGTATGACATGAGACGACGCAGCGGGCGCGATTTTTCATCATCAAACAGCCATACGCGAAATAGGAATCTCAAATTAATTATTTAATTTTCCAAATTAAAATGGCTATATTTTACAATGGAAAAATTTGTTCTTTCCCAATTTTCAACAAAATTCATGTTCACGTTAATGAGAATTGGGTTTTTCAAGATTCATGACGAATTTCATGGAGATCCGTCAATTAGTTTTTCAGCTGTATGTTACGTCAGGTCTCAAGACAAACGCACTTAAAAGTTCATGTCATGAGGGCGCCAGGTAGGGATGCGTCATGTTGATAGGCTATAACTTGGGAATTACTTCAAATTTCGCGATGAAATTGTACAATCGTCAGGGCCCAGTCATCCAACTGTTGAACACACCAGCTTTTTTATAATTCCTGAAGAAATCTTCACTTCACTAAAACCTCATAAAATTCTGTTGCAAAGTTGTGTGCACTAATATTTATTCGTATCATCATAGGATTCATTGACCAAACGACAAGTGTGACCATAGCCTATTGTTCAAACTGTCAGACATTTTCTGTTTCACATATCTGAAATAATTATTCCTAAAGCAGTACTATGTAAGTGTGTCAAAACCCGGTATGTCATATACCATTGGCATTATTCACGAGCTGACATGGATTTTGATTTTGATTTCTTAAGGATACGTTTCTAACGATCATTATAAAACAAAAACATTACTGTGCAAAATTAGTATAGGAAAAATACTCATGTGAGAGGATCTGATAGATATTTCAGGTGGCATAATATAATCTTACAGATGAAATATATTGCGTTCTTCATGTTCTAATTCCCTTTGAAGAGACAATGATAATACTGGTGTATACTTGACCCCTGAATACAATTGTGTGCAATGCGAAATGAAGTGCCGTACAATTGAGACGATGGATCTAGAGCCTGTCCCACTTTGCCGGTGCTTCTCACTTCTCCAATTCCATAATTGAGATGTTAGCTTTTCGTCAAAGGAGTTGCATCTCATCACTCTATTATCAGTATGCAGTAAAGGGATGGATACCTTTGAGTCACATATATATGGAAAACGGATGTGTGTTTATTGGAACGCAAACAATGTTATGTTAGCTGACGATTGCCAATTCTCCAAGATTGTCTTCGACACTTGTGTGTATAGCTATTGTGAAGTTTCTCTACGCAAGCGTCATTAAGTCAATTGACTTCTCACATGCAGTATTGACAAATCATATTTTGGACGTTGTACAGTTGTCAAATATAAACCCATATTTAATCAACCCATATTTAATGAAGAGTAGTAGATCTGAGGTGAAAAAGTTATATAGTTCGATGTATGTATGCAGATTATATATGAACCGTGTGCCACTTTGGACACATCTATTCAGTTCCAGCGTATTATTGAATAACCCGTCATGATATGCTTTTTTTTTACTATGAATGGAAGATCCTAATGAATTTTCATATCGGTCGGAGTTCCATTCGTCTCGTGTTGGAATAATTTATATAATTACCAAACCAAGAAATCCATCGTTCATTAACCGTGAAAAGTTTATGAATTTTCCATGAAAATGACCCCTAGGCATTTTCTCATTACTCTTATCATCGAATTTTTCTATGAGAGATGACAATAAAGTTGGAAAGTACAATATTTGTTGGAAATTCCCATCAATATAATATACAATCATAGAATAAAGAAAATATATGAGAAAGTCAAGACATATATTTTATACAATGATGAAAAGCACGAAAATATGGATGCATAAATATATACACGAAGAATGAAGAAAAAAAGAGTACATGCGTAAGACAGGAAAGCATAATGAAATAGTTCGAGAGTTGCCGCTAGGCGACGAGGAGTTTCTCGAAGCATGGATCGTCGGACTCGACGAAGGCACATGTCCTCGGACATCAGCACCAAATTTACCAGGTTTTGGCTCATAAAGGGGTACGCAGGAGCGGGGAGCACTCTAGCCGTAATATCGAACACAGAAGCGGACAAACGCTTCGAGTCGTTTCTCTGGTCAAAGTAGTATCATCAAGTCAGTCCTTATTTATCGTTATTATTATTCCTTGCTATAACAGCCCCGCTATGAAGAAAAACCTTGTGATTATCCGTAACCAGGCGTAAACCCTCACCTAATTGCGAATCCTGGAAGCTGAGCTAAAAGACATTATTCACCGAGGGTGTTCTGGCAACCGACAGTTGTGTGACGGCGAAAAATCCATCACATAGAAAGTTAAGATTCGTTACAGTCTAACAACTTCCAAATACTATGCAAATACCGAAATCGATAACTTTGTCCGCATCGTATCATATTCGAAATTATATATAGAGGATATATGGTAGATGTGTTGAGAACTGTACCGTTCATATGCAAACAACAAATAACTTCTGCACTTGGGTATTCACCTATGAATAATAATCGTGATGAATCTCCCTGGGAATTGTAGAAATATGTCATTTTCTTGTATGAAATTCTCACAAATATTAATTGAATTTTTGAAAACTTATCGAAGTGGGAAATAATATTTCAATTGAACAATGAATTATTTATTATCAGAATTACAATCGAAGAATATACAGCCAACCTCATTGATTGCTACATTGATTTGAGAACTGAACATTTCCGTGAGCATCCAATTTTTAATCAGTAATATGAGTTAGAATCACTCAATATTTCATTTTCATTATATAACTCCCAATGATAATAGTTTATTGGTTTGAATATGTACTAGAAACGTTTTCCTTGTGCATATCACTCACTGAGTTAATTCGAGAATATAATTCACCCTCCGGATTGAATGGATGGTTTGTTCGACATTATCAACAATCCAATGCAACATAAATAAGCGTGTTCCATAAACATTTCTCATATTAATGACACAACACATATTAATGGTTCGTGAATCTCTGATATTAATACTGATAATTTTGCCATTCAAAATGTAAATTACTATTTTGCTCCGGAAGGCACTCGTTTTTGTTTTGTTTCGGCTTCAACAGACTTCAATGATAGCAATAATATATTATATTTTTTCGGTGAAAACTATTCGACATTATTTTATGTTCAATAGTTATCTAATAGAATGATACATTATATCGCAGTCATCTTTTCGACCGTATATTAGCTTTATCAAGTATGAACTGAGTACTTGTATTTTGGTTAACAAATATTCAAATGTTGGACCAAACTTTTTGAATAATTTAAAACATATATGGGGCAATAAAACTGCCATTTTTCTACCGCTCAATACCAGCAATCAGCACTGAGTCCTAATTTCTATTGATGTGAAGAATAACCGTTTTTATTTCATGGATCCTATAACGAATAATGTGGAAGTGTTACAAAAAGCGTGTGAAAATTATTAAAAAAATGTCGTATTTACATACAACAGAGTTCTTAAGGATTCACTCAAAAGTTGGTCTGTAACATATATAGTAAACACCAAATTCAGAGAGATTCTGACAACTGCGGAGTTTCAAGCCGGAAAATTTAATATAGTTTTTACCACTTCCGCTAGATATAATGTACATCTATTGGCAGATATTTGTGTAAAAAAAACACTGTCTGATGACATAACAGTTAGAGGAATGCATGTGAGCTATTGGTGACTGGGGGAAAAACTGGGCATGTCACGTTTCCCATCCATAAAGGGTAGTTGAGAACTATGCAGTGGGCTCTGTCAGTAAATTTAAATGTTACATGTCTAGATTTGCCGAAGAAGAAAATAGTATCAAGTATCATTATCATATGTTCCAAAATGCATGCGTATGGTACAGAAAAGACCAAGTCAAATTTCTGAAGAAAATTGATCTGACTTCATCTTCGAGCCTGGATATAAACTCCCGAAGGAGTATCAAATGATTTGATTGCAATACTTCACGAGTGGGATTGTTCCGCAGGAAGAGGACAGTCATTCCCATTTTAATCACACAATGTAAAATTCGTATGTCTGTATTGGGAACGGTCCGTATCAGGTTTTTTGTGTTTATTATTTTATGTTGCAACTAAAATTCAAAAAGTGTTGAACGTTTTTCGATAGTGAGCGAATTTTATGTGTGAGTTTCAATGTAAATTCAGTGTCAAAGTTGACGACTGTGTTGAAAATGGACTGATTTCTACACAAATATTATGTTGATATCAATGGAATTTTCTCCACTCGACCAAGTTCCTTGAATAATCGAAGTGATTCTTTTTTTTCGGATTAATTAATTCCATTGTTACATTTGAGAAAGAAACCCGATGATGATTCCATGATTCAACAACATATTACATCGGTGATCGACAATAATTTGATTGAACAGTGTAGAGTTATTGGAGCGGTAATAATTTGGAATGGTGTAAGCTTGTTATCACCACATAGAACCATCAGCAAATCAGTAATGCCGCAGCGAATGCGTTTCTCACACTCTCTTATACATATACATATGTGCCTATATATGGTAGATTGCTACAGAATTGATCCTCCACTTGTCGTGGATAAGTTCATCGACTATGTATGAGCCCCATATAACGTCAATAGTATTGTCCCTGCACATGTATAGAATGGTTCCAGAGAAGGATCGGGAAAGAGATAGTGTTAGAGATATGAATGGTATTACAAATAATAAAGCTTTGTGATAACAATTTTTCATGCATTGCAATGTTGCTTCTCGAATATTCGTCCCCCATATGTGATATTATCTGTAGAGATATAATATATGGATATATACATACATATATATTCATGCCCATCGAACATAATTTGATAATGCATCACAATTTGACTTAACTCCGATGTCTGGTAATATATGTGTACATGATTTGGTTTCAATGAGGTTGGAATTTCGATTACTATTATCCCCCAAAATTATTGGCGAATAACTTAGATTGTTTGTTTTTTTTTCAGTTGTCTGAGCCCAAGATCAGCATTTTTTTACGAGTTTCCACCAAATGGTGAGTACATAAAGTCATTGTTTTTCAAATATTGAGAATTCGAATAAGATCCAAATGAAATGACTGATTATGTATACTAATATTTTGTGCCTTTATAATAAATTTAAGAAATAACAAATAATAAAAAATGTATTGATACTTGTATAAAAGTAAAAAAAATTTTGTGTAATAATGTACAACAAAATTTAGCGACCCATGCATTTGCTCGCTACATGAAACATAAATGGTCCGACAATAACATGGGTTTCTCTCAGTATGCAAACAATAAACTTTGCATTACTATAAAACAATAAATTGCTCTTCCTGCCTGAAGAATGGAAAAAAGGAGCAAAAACGCAAAATAAGAGTAATAAAAAAAATCTAAATTTACGTTTGTTGAAGAATTCGCTGATGTAGAGGTGATAGAGGGAAATGTTCTCTGTGAAATTATGAAAAAAACTTTCGCAGCTGCAAAAACACTGACGTCAAGTTGATGAAAAATAAATGGAGAGAAAAAAAAATTAATTCAGGGAATATACAGATGTTTTTGTTCGCAGACTGTAACGTATAGGACTATACATTGTGCAAAAAATTTTGTGTCCCTCAGGACACAATGAAGATTTTATATGAATTCAAAAAATAATATTTATATTCAATTAGAAATTCGAACATAGAGTTCAAATCGAATCTTGAGTTTACATTGTTTCGCATTGGATTCAATATACATACAATATATGACATGCACGGGTGTGGATGTAGAAGCTGCTACGACAAGAGATGACACAGAGTGTGTTTACCAATTGCAATACGACGGGTATATGCTTATATACGAATACGTGTTTCGACAAATGCCAGAGCTTAACCACAAGTCGATTGTGTTTGCTCAGATTCGCATGGTCACCATCACACTATACATGCTCTATGCTCTGATTCTGCACTCTGCTCCTAACAATCTATGTATACCATCCTTCTCAATCTCGCATTGTTCAATATATCTAGTTTATGTCATGTACATTAGAGTTTCGGTTGCATTCTCCTAATCTGTTTTGTGAGAACATTCGCACGTGTTGTCACATTAACGCTGATGCATTTCAATAGGGAGAAGTTTTATTATTTTTCTCATTTGTACTTACTAAAATTGGGCTTGATAAGAAATATATCACATTCACATTCGACAAAGGGTTTTTGTACATTAATAGTTTATGTTGTACGAAATAAATTTCATAACCACATAGAAATAACAAATAATATAACTCCAATTAGACCCTCCCCTAAATTATTTATTTTTTGTTTCACTATAGTTAATCCTTTTATTACTTTCTTTTCTCATTTTTTCTGCCAATATTAAATATTCTAAATCATTCTGCGAAAATACCCATTACCATGGTCATTAAAACTCATCCCCCATCAAACCCATATGCACTCAATTTATAGTTGACATTCCACCTCCTCTATCTGAAATGAAAATATCCCCTTTCTGTAATTTTTGTACCGTTAAGAACAACAATTTCCACCGCAAAAGATCTGCTCGAGTCAAATGAAGAGTTGTTAGCAAAATCGCATTACCAGAGTGAATATCGCTGGAATGATTTCTATAATTTCTACATCCCACTTCTTAAATTCACAATAAATAATACTAAGTAATAAATAAATGCTGGTTCGGTTTTTGTTTACAAAGATGCTTCCCTATCCAATATACATCTTTGAACTTATCTGCTATTGAAAAGTGATATCAATGCTCAGTACCAATTTATTAACAATAATGAATGACTCAATGATATGAATTTTATAGATTATTCAGTTGGTGATTCGTAATCAAAATTAACTTACTTACTGAGGAAGAAAACTTCAGAAAACTTTTATCTCCCTTCTTTTTTCTATATTCATTCCATTACCCTGCCATTTTTTTCTTCCAAGGCGGTGGCTCGATAACGAACTTCCAGCTTGATATTCCGTCCTTTTTTTGTGTTTGCCCTTATTTACTTTTTTATTGTTTATTTATTCAAGTTATTCGGAGAAAGTAAACATTTAAATTTACAAAGAATCTGATAAACCTCTGATATCTCGACCTACGCTATTCTCGAGCTACTATACACATATATTTGTATGCTATGAAAAAAATTACAAATATAACTGAATGGTTGTGAGTATGAATTGAATTGAATTATTATCGCAAAGTCCCATCATCGTCCTCTTGCATTTGCTTCCATCAACTCGTTTGGTTATCTCTTACTTTGTCCTCTCTCCTCTCCGTGCCTCACTTCTCTGCAGTGCACGACCACACACTAAACAATACCTTTAATGCAAATTGTCCTTGGCGTTTAATTGCAACTATTTAGCATACTACACGCGCGCACTTCTGCACTTATTTTTTTCTATTCCATCGTCTCTTTGTGTTCCAGTATTTTTTTTTTTCTGCCACACCCGGTTCAACTTCAGGGTTAACATATCTCCATGATTCACCTCATTCTCTTATTCATTCGGAACATATTCTATTCTCCCATTTGTTATCGTTGATTGTCCTCTAGAAAGAAGATTCAATGTCTTATTCTGCGTTTTTCTATCTCTGTGACTTGTTACAACACGATTTCAAAAAAGAAAATATGTTGATTCGAAATCTTATTTCGTCCAAAAACGATATTAATTGAAGCATCATTATTTTCGAACAGATCTCATAATTCTGATCGGAGCATAATTTTCTTATTTCATTCCAAGGCATATTTTTGCTTTCATTTAGAAAACAATCCCAGATCAACTGATATGTATTCGATTCGTATTTCGCATACAAAATTTGTTGATATCACAAATGTCTGGAACTAGGGATGATTTCAAATTTCAATTAAAACTAGATGTTTGATACAGTCAAAGTGATGGGCGAAACCATTCATAATCAGTACGTGTTTCGGTACTTCGATAATTGCACAGAGTATATCAAATATGGGATATTACTGAACGAATCTAGTTCACAACGTTGCTATTTATTATTACGATCATAGTTATTCGTGATATTTTATTCATTTTCATAATGAAATTTGCGTAATTTGAGGATTTGAATCATTGATGTTTATTGTTTTTGCTGATTGTATTCATATAGTTGATGAATCATTTTGAGGATTGAGTTGAAGTAATCAATACCATTTTCCATCTTCGTCGGATGCCTCGAATAGTTCACGAGTTCATTTCCCCATATAAAAAATGCGTCATGGAAATAAAAAACCGTAACTGCAACAGGCCTAATCTTGTTGTAGTGACAGGATGAGTCTTTTGAATAATACAAACCTGTCTTGTTACTGCGACAGGATGAGTCCTGCTGATGCGACTGAATTGGACCTGTTACAGTAACAGGACTAATTTTGTCGGTCACTGAAGTCAAGAAAGGATGATAGTAACAGAGAAATGTCCAATAGGTTGGAAGAACTTTGTATTTGATAATAAAATTTCAAAAAATAAGTTTTTTTTTATCAATTTTTCCTTTTTTATTTTTGCGAATTTACTACTCAGTTATATTATGTCAAGATATAATTAGCGAAGCAAAAAAAACTCGAAATTTTGTTAATAAAGTATCAGTTGATTTGAACAGAAAAATACAATATGTTTGGTAGTTTTTACTGATACCAGTTGAATATGGAATTATTTTAGGAAAAAACGAGTTGACCGGAGTCTCTATGGAAAAAACACACTAAATACATGTTCATTACGTTCTTGAGAAAAAGTTTCTTCGTCTCTTACGATAAGAAAGGTGAATATTTTGCTCATACTCTTGTATTTGCGACTTAATGTTTTCAATATGTTGATTGAAACAAATATTGATGTCAATTAGATACCGTGATAGTTGTAGACATTAAAAGAATCGATCAATCACTGTTTGGGAAAATTTGTAAAGTTCATCGTGTCGGGAATGATGTTTTTACGTCACCTATTCTCTATCAACGATTGCTTTTCACCATCATCATCATACGTCACATATTAAAATGAATAGTTGTTGTGATTTTATCAAGAATTATAAAATTGCTGTCACCCATAATACCATTCATTTCAATTTAAAAAACAAAATGGGATGGATACATAGCAATTAGACACTTAATATAATTCTTATACGCATATGTTTTCTCATAATGTGAAATTTAATTACAAGATTTTCATTCTTTCGCTTACTCTCATTTATTCATATAACTATTACTACTGCTCTCTATTTATTATTTCGCAAACATTAATGATAAAAGTTCAAATCAGTTTTCTTGTATTTTATAGTTCAAGATTAATGTTATAATAAATATCAATAATTGACATTATTTTTATAACTGCGACAGGAGTAGCTTTTTAATAGTAATGGGGCCAATGCTGTTGCAGTTACAATTTTTCTTCCATCTCAGGAGCTTATCAGCCAAAAAAAAAATGCTCACATTCGTTTTTGGATTTGGGTTCGCCATTGCTCATTCGAAAATATTTCAAATTATTTCTCGTAACTAAGACATTTACGAGCATGAAAGTTATTTATTAAAACAACTTTTTGTATTTTTTATTTATACGTTACTTTATTTTCAATACGATCACTAACATAAAACTTTCAAATTAATAACGTAAATGTATTTGAATCAATTGATGAAATGGATGAAGTATGCCTCCAAATGTTACATGAAAAATGAAAAAAATATTTGTCTTGAATAAATACTTGTTGCGAAGTAAAGTTCAAAGAGTTGGGAACGCAGGAAATGGAACGAACTTTGTAGATAGAAAAACTGGAGATTGGTTGCAAGAACTCAAGAATGAATAAAATGCATAATTTTTGAATTGGGGACTGTAAATTTGTGAATAATTATTGACCATTTATTTATTTGTTTATGGTATCAAGGAATGTGTTCCAGGGAAATCCAATGATTTGGATCTATCCAAAACCGTATTACATTAATAATAAGAAAATACTATTGAC
The DNA here is from genome assembly GCA_030523045.1 of Meteorus cinctellus. NCBI lineage: Eukaryota > Metazoa > Arthropoda > Insecta > Hymenoptera > Braconidae > Meteorus > Meteorus cinctellus. Next base: position 15,632 of record JAPYZF010000141.1, read on the forward strand.
ATACATCATCAATGAGAATGAAGGGATGGGGTAGACATAGTAATAAATGAAAGGTGAGGAGTGGGAAATAGAGGAAGGTATTGATGGAACATACATTTAATGTATTTTCTCTTTAGCAGTGATTCAATATTCCAGAACAAATTAATTCTAATCAGGAGTTAGTTTTTATTCAGATGGCATTAGTATTACCAAAGGTGAAATTTGTATTCTTGCATATTTATCTGTATCAGAATGCAAAATATACACGTGTGTATACATGTATATATTTCATTTATAAATGAGATTCGAAGCGGAAGTGAGTGAATTTTCATTTCACTTATGTATTCATACGATGTTCTGACGACGTGGCTTTTGCTGTCGAGAATTTTCATAATTACACACCGCTGAGTATTGAAGTAGAGAGAAGGTAGCAAGTGGGAGAAGAAGAGAATGAGAGGGGAGGCAGGGACTGGGGACTAAAAGAAAGATGAGGAGTGAGACTATATATATAGATGATGACAGCTCAACGAACCGTAAATGTTGCTGGTGATTTCATCGTCATACCAACTGCATCGTCCACTATGCAAATACCTAAATTAGCCGCCAGTCCTTATGCATAAATTGTGACAGGCTTCAATCACAAAATATTTAAATTGATCGCATATATTGGCATATCATTTTACATGAATGTGTGTTATCTGTTGGTTAAAAATTCAAGCGGTAATTATTTAAACAAATATGCCAGTGCTATTATTCAAACACATAAACTTTTCTCACAACAACTCAAAATTGGAAAAAGAATTCTCAGGTGCTTTTGTGCATATGAATTCCCTTCCCAGTGATGATGAAATAACGAAAGTAATATAATGAAAATAATCAGAATATTTTCCGTCATCGTTCTTCATAAGTAGCACTTTCAAAAATTGTATAAACATTCCAAAACTATAATTCAGAAAACAGACGTGAAAATTCATAAATGATAATAGAAGTAAACGAAAATATGCATTGTATTTTTTAAAAATGTTTATCCTGAAGAGATACATGAAACAATACGTATTATTCATCATTCTCATTTTTCTGATCTTTCATGCACTTTATATTCCGTCTGAACATTATCTACACCGCATTCTTCGGCCCCATTTTTTTGTCCTCTCACAAAAAAACTACTTTTCTCTCTCTCTTTCTCTCTCTCTCTCTCTCTCTCTCTCTCTCTCTCCCTGTCTCACACCCTCTCATTGCCACTGATACTATCACCCTCAATCGCGTCTCTCGCTCCACCGATGTCTGGCTTCGTCGCCACACACCATATCCATTCCGTGGTATTGAGCCACCACTATGCCCCCTCATCTCGTCTCCCACCACTTCTCCGCCCTTCATATCATTCTACCAGCCAAACCAACCAAACCCATAGAAAGAAGGTTTATTTTTATTCCATACAATTCATTCGATTGAACATGACTTGTGGTTACAGCCAGCAATATATTTTCGATATTACTGCACGGACGACATCCCAGCGGTCCCGCGAGTCCTCCGTATATTCTTTTCCCATATCGCATTTTTTAACAGCTATTGGCATTCATCCTTTTTTTCCCTCCCCATGTTCTCTTCGTCATCACTACCAATAACGTTTTTACATTAAGTGAGTGGTGTTTTCTCAATAAAAAATATCAAACAGCATCCTCATCTTTTGTTTTCGAGCCGTCACGCAACAAATTGTAACTGAAACCTTTCAATATGTAACTTTTTCAATACTGTGATTTTTTACATAGAAAAATATTTATTATTTGCCAACAAAAATAAATTTTATATAAGTTGAATAAATTTTGGAATGAGATCAAAGTAAGCTACTGCGCAAAAAATCAGACTTTATTCACTTTCCAATTATAATTGTGACGCCAAATATTTGGAAAACGATGATAAAAAATAGAAAAAAAACAAACTTTGATGTGATCAATTTGAATTTGAATGCCATCGTTTGGTAATCGTCTTATATATCGATCCGTATTCTGGTCAACCACATCCATTAAGTATTCGAGTGACTTCGTAGTTTCACATCAATTTAAAGTTATCTTAGAAAGCATCAACTGATAAATAATTAAAAGCGTTGAGGTTCGAAAATTCGGTTATATTTCTTTTCAATGGAAAATTCAATGCAGGATAGTATATCGATTGATGTTCAATCAAAATAGTTCGGCTCACGAGTCAATTACATATTGAACAGACAAGCAAATGGATCGCTGTGTTTAGTATACATTATATATATATGTAACATGCACACGGAATTTTTAAAGCGAAAATTGGCCGGGCGTTCGCAGCTCGTTACTATTCATCGACAAATAGCCTAATGAATAATCGTCCCAATTTAAATGCGTATACTATATATGTATATCTATATGAAATAATGTTCTATTGATCGTGCAACACCATCGAAAAAAAATCCTTGCGATAACGTAAAGGGGATAATCCCATTGAATAAGAGCGTTAATAGCCAATATATCATTATGCGTACTTCATGTATGTACCTGCTACCTCCCTACTCATACAATGCATTACACTTTAATCAATGTTAATGCACATACGTTTGATGAACGCATAATCATTACTCTCCAATACTACATCATACATTAATGGTATATCATAGTCATTATCAACACAGTCATGAATAATTTGATAAACATTATGACTATCAATAAATTCTTGCATGTGTATCATGAAAAAATATGTAAAAACATATATATTATATACACTAACTCACCAAAGCTTGAGTATATTAATAAATATAAAATATCGTCAATCATCCCTCTCCACAATAACATTCTTGTTTTGATAATTAAATTCCAGTACTCTTCGAGCGTGCGCGTGCTTGAATATCGCGTGCCCTTTCCAACAGAGAGCGTGTGAGAGAGAGAGAAAAAATGACCTCAACGACCCAACAACCCGTCATGCCACAGCGAGACTTTGCAACCCCCCTCGTATACGCCCTCTCTCTTTTCCTCACTCCTCCATCCATTACTTCATTTTTGTTTCATTTATTTATTATTTCTGCCCCATGGTCGTTTCTCTCTTTTTCCCTTTATTACACGTTTAAGACCATACTAACGAGCTGTGCACGCTTATTTTCACTTGCAATATCTTTTCAACTGTTTGATAATCATCATTAAAGTATAGATACGTATATATATATCAAAGTTCTAATGTATGAGAGAGAAATAGAGTTTCTCTTTATTTCTCTCTCCCTCTCAAATGCCCATAATGTAAAAAACAATTGCATTAAATTGTTTATTGTATGTGCACAAATTTCTTTCTCTTCATATCTCCTTGTTTCATAGTCTTTCAAGATGGTGGTGATAATTTTCATGTTTATTTTTAACAGTCAATAAATTATATTTGTTTTGATAGATTATAATCTTTTTCATACGCAGTTTTATATGTAAATTATTTCGATTGTCATAAAATTATAGTGCAACACTTTATGATATAATATTGTTTCACCTATATAAAAGAGAAAAGCTCTAAAAGTATATTTGAATAAATTCTTGTAACGTAGATCAAATTCAAAATGCATTTTGCACTTTGAAACAAAGCGGCCGAGGGAGAATAATTAGGACGCGATGTTATTGTCTCACCTAATAAACGGATGCGTGGATACTAACACAATATAGTGAGATGGGTGGACACAATGTTTTAGGGGTGTGCTTCGGTATAGCGAATGTAATGATTAGATAGAAACTAACATGTGCCACGTATTATCCATTAATGGATAGTGATGTCGTGGCTAACCCCGATTCATTCGATTATTTGTGAGATTGGTGTTATCCACGATCAACGCACGAATATAGATTGTGAAAGGTTCGTTCTGTCTCTAACTCCACGACACGAGAATAAAACTCGATTGATGTCATTTCCATTGGTAGACATTGTGTATATTGATTCATCGCGGCAATCACAAATTCACGATGGAAATTTCATTATACTTTAATCAACAATCCAATACAAATGGGATCATTTAATTAAGAGCAGTTTGTGAATAAAAACTCGAAATTATAGGGAGAAAATTGTTGATGACATGAGAAAATATTGAGCTTTATCAAAATGAAAAATGTAAAATTGTAAAGATAATTTCGTCTCTATAATCAATTTTGATAAAAACATATAAATTTTCTTATCTCACAAACAACTTTACAATTGGTTCAGATGAAAAATCTAATTTATATTTTCATATTTATTTGTATTCATGTATTCGTTCCTGTCAGGATTATTAATTAATATTTTTTAAAAGTAATTACTTTCATATCTATGTCGGATAGGGGCGTAGTAACAAGTTTTAATGAACCACATTTATTCATCTCACCATAACTATATTTTGTTTTGCTTTTTGTGTTACAGAACAGGGACAGAATACGAGTAAAAAAAAGACGACGTTTTCACGACTGCTAAGAGGACTCAAGACACACAGGAAAGAGAAACAGGGCCAGTCACAAGGATCACCGAGACATGGAAGAGCGAGAATAGGGGTGCCACAACGAGTAAGTCTGACTAGTTCTCATCCTTCGTCACTAATTCTTGTTATCCTCATTTCTCCGTTCTTTCTGTGGTTGATTTTCTCCCCTGTGTGCTACACGATATGGAACCCGACTCGCTACGATAATATAATAATTTTATGAATATTGTAGTAACATGGCTTATCCACACAACGCTATCAATATGAAAAAAAAAAAAAAAAAAAAAAAAATGACTTTGATATTTTATAATGAATTAAGAGGTATTTTCATTATTTTTCATATTATTGAAGTAACCACAATTCAATCATGATGAATTTTCTGCTGGTCTCACATCAACCTTCATTTGAAATTCAAATTTGTTTTGTTGCAACATTACAGAACGATATTAAGATTAGATGAAAATGTTCATATGAACAAGTGGCGAATTCGTGAATGTCACCACGTAAAGTTTTCAGTTATGAGTGGGGAAAAATCAATATTCTTCATCCGTTTACTGTACTTATAGTCTCATAAAACAGATAACAAAAAAAAAAACGTGGGAATCAATACTCCATAGTCAAATATATTAAAAAAGTTGATCATTATTTTCTTTTTTCTTCTCTCACATGCCGAATCAATCGTCTCTCGTGCGATTTGGAGTTCGATTTTTTCGGACAACATGCAGATTACCCCATTTCATGGCTCTCTTTCTCTCTTCTTGTTCCTTTCATTTTTCCATTTATTGATTTTTTCTCTTCATTCCATTCACTGCCCCTTTATGTTGATTTTTTTTTTTTTTTTTTTTTACCTTCTCGAATAAAGCGAGTAATCGGTGCCTTTACCAATATATGAAGCCAAATTTTAATTGATTGGCGTGTGTGTAAGAGAGAATACTGAATACGAGATTTGTAGCGACTTTTTTTCTTTTTCTTTCACTATTTTTCTCAAAACGAATAGAGAGTCGATAATAAAATTACATGAGAACAAGTGATAAGACGGGATATTGCCACACCGTTAATTGCCTGTTGACCGAATTGAATATAGAGATTGATAATGAATATCAATAATGAATTGAAATATATGGAATTATATTAGCGGAAAAGAAGAATACTCCAACGTATATATGATATCACAGATTATATCGTGACTATGAAGTATAGTGCAATAGTCAGCAAGCCAGCTGTAGCCAATTCACCAATTATTTTCCACTTACTCATACGCCCACAGAACTGTGTGATTAATATCCGCAATTAATAATGTCATCAATTTGCAAAGCTATCGTATATTAAATTAGCAATGCATAAAATCCATATACATATCTATGTATGCGAATAATTTAACACACAATCTCGGAATATAACTACCTGATTCTTATTGTTCCAGAAAAATTAGATTAAAAAAAAAACATTTGGAAAAAACGAGTCTGATGATGTTTTTGTTTCAATATCGTTACGTCAATAAATTCAGATGAAATTTTGTTTATAGAAATGTTAGAATTGAACTTATGTTTAAGTCAACTCGAGGCAGTTATTAATGTTAATGTACTTACCAGAGATGGAAATTATACAGAGATGTGCTTATGCACCGAATTGATAGATTTCGCTTTATGTTAGGTCAATTTGTTCAACATAGTTCCATGAAAAACAACACGATTTTACAAATAGATGAGCACACGTATATACTGAATAAAATTACTCAAGTTGAGGACACTTTCATTGTCTTGGAGGGAAAATAAAAAGGAATGAAAAATGAGCGAAAATACTTCACCGTATATAAAAGAATTGTGTTTAACTCGATAATAAAATTCCTCCATAAGTGCACTTTAGTGCAGTTACGTTTGAAAAAAAAGTCTTGAGTGGTGGCCTAACTAACTTCTATTCCACACTTCAACTTCCATCTTTCGCTTAACTTTCATCCAAGAAAAAGAACATTGGTCAGAGAGAAAAAGTCTGTATCATGAGAGAGAGAGGAACACACAGAGAAAAAGTGATAAAGCCCCAAAATAAAAACGAAAATTGAGTTGTGGAGTGATGTTGAAGGCTTCCATGCAATGATATAGTTTGAAAGAGCTTCTGACGATGAATAGATGGGTGGTGATATTGGCGCTGGTAGTAGTGATGGTGGTCAGCAGCACCGATGGTAAATCGAATTATGGCGTTCACGCTGGCGGAAGAAAATTACGTTGGCGTGGTAGACGGGAGAAGAGTGGGAGGGAAAGCGATGAGCTTACAAAGTTGGATATCTATGCTATGGCGACTGGTGCACCATTGCAAAAGAGCATAAAGATAGGTTGGGATGGAGATGCATACATCACGGTGTATAAACCACACCAACTACTCTATAGTATGATCCATCTGGAGTTTGGTAGATGATGTGCCAAGGGCGATGCCTCCCCCCTTGTCTTCGCATCCATTTTGACGGGTTCAAACATGCTTTGATCATCATTCCACCAGCGCCATTAATGCCCATACCACTCTCGTCTATTTCGTTTTTTATTTATTAGATTCGAATAACCAGAAGTCCTGAGTGCACTGCTGAACCAAGCCAAATTCAACCACTAAATTTTCACATTATCGTAAAAGCTGTTTTGTTCACCATGAGATTCATAATATAACTATATTAGCTCATATATTATTTCACTTCTACAATTCTCATGTATTATTCTAACGTATCTTGCGTTACAATCCACAATCGACCTCACAATTATTCACAGATTGTTTTCAAACTCACCGATACAGAAAGTAAAACGGAATGTGAATCAGAGTGAAAATTCCGCGCAACAAACTTGGCGAATTTTTTTTTCTTTCTATTTCCAACTAGGATTGAATAACGACGAATTCGTATGAAGGAAAAAGTTGTTTTCAATAAAACTTCGTATGGGAGGCTTGAAAAAATATATTCTAAAGAAGATTAATGGTGAAAAATCAATTCAAATAGCTTTGAATCTTCTTAACCTCGTTCTTTCTCATACTCAACTTTAACTTTACTTATATCGTTCATTCCCACTCCTTTCCCTCGTACGGACTCTCAGCTCACAACTACTTTGCATATACCGACACATTGTATCGGCGTTTGGTCTAGGTGAAAAACGTATGGGGCTGTTAAGGGAATCTATACGATGGTCGTTGGCCGAGAGTATAACCACATACCACTATCGCTAGAAAATAACACTATATACATTCTCAACATTCTGCTTTTAACATCGCAATAAATTTCAATGTCCACGCCGTTCATTCGTAATTTTTCAAAATATATTTTCACAAAAATAGTTGCTTCAAGTTTTTTCACAGAATACTCATCGAAAAATATAAATTAATTTTTTTCCCTGTTTTTACCATTGATTCAAAAACTAGTTGATGCATTATTTCTGTTTTTTGCTGAATAAATTCATGCACGGGGTGAATGCAGAAATGTCATGATGATTTGCAGGAGCAAAATAATTATACGTGGTACAATCTGAAATTGAGCTTATGTTTCATCTCTTTGATATGCAAATACGATAACATATATGGATCCATTTCACGAGAAATTCCATTAGCTCTATAATTATTACACATAATAAGAAAATATTAATTACTGATCTTTTGGTATCACACTGGCTTTATTCATATTTACAACTATGATCCTATTGAGATCGCAATACATTTATGTGATACTCGAAATAAAACTTGTCCATCAACCGTTCCAACCTTTTCAACTGACTGCCAACAGTTGATTATTCATATGATATATATTTTTTTTGCCGCTGTGGTCTTACTTTGAGGACAGATTGAACAAACAGTGAGTAGTATTATGGCATTCAATATCGACTAGATATTCTAGAATTGGTTCAATATAACATTACCTTATAAAGGTGACTGTCTATAAGCTGAAACCAATACGATTTATCATGTTTACTTATTGCCCATAAAGCCCATCTGACTGAACGATAGTTCTTGAACAAACACAAGCAATAAATTTTCTTTTCTCCCAAATGTCTCAATTGATCGGCGCCCAACACCGTCATGGCGACCATTGTGCTTTCATCATGTCATAGTGTACTCGAGTGCTTCCCGTATCGATACACTAATGACTGTTTCATATTCATCGATATGCTTCGGCTAGTCTCATGCCGGCTTCCCCCTATCCTTCCTTTATTTCATCTCTATGTATATTTACACCACATATTTTTGTCGCAGAATCCGTTTGCAAAGGGCTCTAACTCTTCCACCCATCGCGCTCCTTTCTTTATCTTTTTTTCATACATTCGCCCGATTCATTGACATGCAGGGAAAATGCTTTTTTTTTTCTTCATCTCTTTTCTGAATTTTCAAATTGAGTGAAGCCATGTCGATTATTCGTTATGCTTCAGTGTACTTCTACTATGTGATGTGCGATGTGTTGGGGCAGACGGGAACAAAAGAAAGTAGAAAAAGGCATAATTCCGGTCTACTTCTGGTATATCAAAGATTAAAGACGACACGGCGAATATGCATGTGTACAATGTTTAGGGAGCAACTAATTAGGGAGAACCTTTCTTTATTGAGACAACTTATTATATTGTTATTACTACTAAATGTCTGGATTTACTTTTAATTAACTATTCCATATTTTACTATGAATCAGGATTACAGCAAGAAGAAAAATGGTAATTCATATCAGCGTGAGAACTATTCATTCCTTGATGCGTTTAAAAATCCAATAAGTTTCTGTTTCTGTGAAATCAGAGCAATCTTTCACGATTAAACTACCATCATTGTCTGGAATGCCACAACGGACTTTTTGAATCCCGTTCTCCGTTTCAGCAGCTTCGAATCGACGTCCCAATTATTCTCCAACTATTTCATACTCTCGATTGTCGAAAATTGGACAGTTATGTTTGGAAAAGTGTTTGGTTTTGATGCTATGCACACAATTCTAACGATATGATTTTTTTGCTAATCTCCTGACAATTGAAGAAGAGCTCTGGACCCTCTCATAACTAATTGATAGAATTTCAGAGTCTAAAACCTAGATGAGACATGAATAACATTGTCACAAAAGGGAAAGAACATTTTCCAACTGAATTATTCAAATAGTTCATAGCAAAAACTATTTCCAAATCACTCATATACGTCCTACAATGTCATAAAGAATTCCTCATTAAAATGCATGCTAGAAAGTTTTAATGTTTTCCCACTTTTTGCCAATGATAACTAGTCATTGTGTACCAGATATTTGAAGGATGCTATTCATATTTTATTTACATTCACGTCATCTCATCATATTCGATAGTGTAACATTAAAGTTTGTCGATTAGTTAATGCTCTACTCGAAGTAATTCGTGACTGACCAGATGCAATTTGAGAGCCGGAGGGAAATGCATAATCAACCCAAATAACATAAACTCAGTTAGTTACAGGATAACATTCAGAACTTCACAACTCAGATATTATATCCGAGAATATAATAGCAGTGACGTTATTGACGCATGACTCTACTTTTTGGCAAGAAAAATAATATCGATATAAAAAGCTCCAAAGTTGTGTCATTAATTGTTATATAATGGCTGTATAAAAGTCTTTAGATGCTTCATGAAAATCGAGAATAATGTTTCTGGACGTGACGAGAAACGATCAAACGACACAAGTATTTTTGAAGAGACGGTTTATATACATTTGATGTCAGCCTGGCACAACTACGATAAAGTTTTCACCCTATTCCATTCGCCATTCTCCACTGACTTGCATCCATCTCGTTTTTTTTTTCTTTTCTAGCAGCTAAAGTCACACTCAACACGACTTTAGTGATCCTCGAGAAGTTTACACCTCCTAGGAATATAACACTCATTTTTATGAATATATATATATATATATGCGTGTCGGTATTATACATGTATATACAAATTGCACAACGGCATTTGAAGTTTTTGCAAACCATTACGACTTATCTCTTTCTTCTCCATATCTCGTATGCACACGCGTGCAGTATCACTTAATCGTGCTAGTCTCGACGTTGGAAGATAGATTGAATCGTCCCTTGGATCTTTCCAACGCCAAGAAAAGAAATAACTCAAGCTTCATGTTAGTACCTGTGATATATTTGGTGTTTAATCCAATACATATTGCTAGTGAAAATATGAACAAATGGACAAACATTACACAACCGAGTCGTGAGTAGAATGGAGTGTGTTCTATAGTGTCCAATACAGTCACGTCTATAAGATAAATCTTGCTACCTCTTGTTTTATAGCATAAACGGATGGAATTCTTTTACCATCAAAGATACATCTACATTTGACATAATCTGACAATTTCCAAATTTGTCTATTTGCTCAGTGTATTCATCCAATTTTTGGTTTATCATCTCTAATTTTATTTATCTCCCTAATCGTGAGTGTAATCTCATAACCTTCCAATAATCCATAGAGCGTCATAAATACATAACATCAGAGATATTGATCCAACTAATTACATTGATTCGAATTAAAGAGGAAAGTGTAACGGGATATTGATTACAATATCGTGATTACAGATATTTATTTTCATCATAACTAATCGATGCTATAATCAAATTAATTATTGCCAATTTGAAGACAAAAAAGTTCAGTTTATGAAATGAATAATCCATTCGAGATATAGAAAAAAAAAAGTCGACTCCACACAATTTTCAATACGGCAAAAGCAACAAGAACTCTTCATTTTGTGCTCAAGTTTTTATTGTGAATATGACATAAATAAACGTATAGTCAACTGACAGTATATAAAGACTTTGAGGACAATAACTCTGTGCAATTAGTCGGGAAAGTTTCAAGGTCGAAACTCGGCAGAATTTATATCCAATGGAAATTAAGGGAGTTCACTTGACTATATATTCGATGGAAGAGAACACACATATTCATGCGTGCTCGCTTGAGGGGATGAATATATATAACAGGAGGGAAAATTTACATGAAATATTATACGAGGCGAGGGAAAGGAAGGCACTTCTATGTATACATATGTATACGTGTATATATATATCTGCATACATGTATGTATGTATTCACATATGCATGCATGTTATATAGACATATATATACATGTCCTTTTGTCTTGACCCGATGTCTAACAAATTGCATACACGTGCTCAAACTTTTTCTCCCCACACGCCACATAAATGAAGATCGATAAAAAAAAATAATATATATTTTTTAATCTATTCATATATTCATATTTTCTTTTTCTCCCAACATTTTATGTTTTTATTTACATCGCGGGAGCTTCCACATTTTCATTAATACGATTACATCAAAGATGAATATATACCGACAGGGGAAAAAAAAACAAAAGAGAAAAAAGAAAAAAATGATAAATAATAAAGGAGAAAACATAAAAGTTAAAAAAATCTGAGGTACCGTTGTCGCTCGCAAATGGAATCGTGCAGAACAACCAGTTGTAGTGGCGTCATGCGATATCCAATGTCGTTATATATATAAATTGCTTGTATTCGCTTAAGTTGAACGCAAGTCAAGAGAGAGAAACGAGAGATCTCCACGAAGATAAGGGGTGTACAGGCTTTCTATAAAGGAGGCAGAGGTAAAGAGGAAACATAGTAAGGAGGAGGCGCGGTGCTTAATTGCATTTGTCACGAGCGCGTATTCAGCGGTATCTATTGCCACAGTTGAGAAAGACGAAGAGAGAGTTGAAAAAAGAGTGAGAACTCTGGGGCACGTAACAATACCGGGATAAATCGACCAGTAGGCGGCAAATCTCTCTCCCACTCTCACTCACTCTTACTCTTTATCTCATTCTACTGAGTAAGTAAGGAGCGGCAATAAAGCGATCCTGCCAAGTAGAAAAGCCGCCCCAGGTGGCCAGTTAGCTGGTTAAACTTAAAAATATATTCTCTCCACCTATTTGAACCTTCAACAATATATGTCCTGTATACATATATGTATTTAACCATACATTTATCTATTCCCACTTGTTTCTACCGCTGATTTACTCATCCAATTATGTAAGCCCTATGGCTTAATTAATCTGTATGTAATAATTTTCACGTAAATTCAATGCATTCACAATTTTGTAGTGAAATCGAACTAAATCGAAAATGCCAGACATTTAAATTGTTTAAAGACATTGCATTCGCATTTCTCCAGAGCCTATCTACCCTATTCATCAAATTATATTTTAATTAGATGGAAAATTTATGCTGCCTATGACGGAATATTTTTGCACAAATCCACATATTGTGATGCATCACATTGGCAGTTATAAAAAAATTGTCTTTGGTGCTCGAAATGAGAAGGCGAATCAGAACTATTGATTATCTTATTGCAACATCTTTAACTATTCACCGAATTATAAGGGGTATTTCATGTTTTCCAGTCATTTTTCAAAATTTTAGTTGTGCATGTTTAAAACATATAAAATATTTGTTGAGTGATTAATATTCTGAAAAACTGACATCCGCTGTCGGTTTCGCTCTCAGGATTAGATGCGATTTTCAAATTATGTTGGCTGTGACCCGGTAGATACGATTGATGGAAACCTTGACCAAAGCTGGGATGCGAGGATTTAGCAAACTGACCCAGGACTGGGGTGTCAGACATTTTCTACCCGTGTGACCGCCATCATCCGTCTTTCAGCACTGAATAAATTATTTTGCTTGTAAAATGGCGGAATTTTGAATGTTAAATAAAGACAAAGTGTTTATACAGGAGCATACCAAAACCTGCAGTGAAACGATGTTTGCTATAAAACTCGCATGATCATTAAGAATTGTCATGATAATAATTTGAAAAATGTCTTCTGTATTAGTTGCAATCCTGTGATTTCTTAATGTTATTTGCATTAATTGTATTGTAGAAAATCCTCAGTATTCAAGACCAAACATTTCGATAGGACTTGATATGAAAATAGTTTCACAATTATCAAAATTTCGAAGCTTCACATATACATGTATAGTATAGATGCTCATGTAGGTATGTGTCAGTATCTCGAGATTCGAAACAATATTCAACATTTGATTTAAACAGAATACAGGAAAAATTTTCAAGATTGGAGTAAATTTGAAAAAAATATTTTGAGTCTATTTATTATTGAAATTGATAAATAAGTGAGATATGAACTTCCTCGGAAAATGTTTCCCTTCCTTTTGTGTTTTCATTCTCGGACTGTTATGCCCGTCTCACAATGTCTCGTTGGTAATTTTGTCGAAGCTAAAAAACTCTTCTATTCTATATTCATCCCCTTCACCTCTCATAGACCCTTTGCTTGTGCAAGCCCTTCGTAAATACTTTGTCGGGTGCTTTGTCTGGGAAGTCACTACCCTCATATTACCTCGACCCGCCTCGTGAAACTACTCAAGAAACATGTATCTCCTTCATCGTATCTGAACCTTCTCCTGAGCCATCTTAATTATTCAACTCAGTGAATGACCATGAGGAATCTCAATCGTCAGATTGCGTCTAGCGCAATGAATACCACTTTTTACGAAAAACTCACGTTTTCTCAATGAACAATTAAACTAGAGATATTAAAGAGGGACTAATCATTTTCATCGTTCATTCAATCATATTTCTATGGTTTATAACTTGAAAGAAGTGTAAGAATTTATTTCTTTCTTTAATACTTTGCTTTTCATGATGACAATGAATGCTGGAGAATTCTTCACAGTTCACGAAGTACTTTCCTGAATGTTTGCAGATATTGACATTAAATTCTATTAGAAAAATGATTAAACTTCCATTTCATTAATCGTGGAATTCCTCAGTTGACCAAGATATATAAAAATGTTTCAGAACAAATTTTCCAACAGTTTAAATATTAGATGGAAGAGTTTACTTCCACTTTGCATTTTTCTCATAAAACAGTTCATTTCTCTTGTTTTCAATATGACAATTGTATTACGTTTTAATATCGGTAAACTACAGATAGATAAGACCCGGTAGCTTATACGATCTTGAAGATGAAAAAATCCATTAACTGATACTAATCTAACGATTTATCCTATCATTTGTGTTCATAGGTTGATACACCAGACAGTGTATTGCAGAGTGGATTGGGTTTGGGACCGGAAATGGGCCATACGATTCTCAGATCAATGGTGGACCCACGTGATTACGATAGGCTACGATATTTGCAGATGAATGGCAGTCAACCAAATAGTTTTGAAGAAACCATACACAGGGTGAGTTTTAGTGCTGCTAAAAAAAAAGAAAATATCTAATAACATTGGAAGATAAAATGTTCAATATATAAATATATATATATCTAAGAAACTTATTATTTTTTATGACGTTGTAGTCCAGTATATTATCTCAAATTCTCCTGCACATTCGTCTTTCCATTCATTTCATTATTATTATTATTATTTCAATTTTTTTTCTTCTTCATTGCCGCATTATATCACACTTTTTTACGATTACCATAAATTGTTCCCGTCGAGTCGCTCGTGGCGGTTTCGCACCCTGAATAAAGCTTTTCTTTCTTGGAATGATATTCTTACAAAATGTAGGAAGAAATAAATAAAAAGTCAGAAAAATAGAAATTAAATTAAATAATGAAAAATAAAATAAATTAGTTGTTGTTGTCAAATGATATGATATTCGAAGTTGTTCTGAATTTATTGAGTTATTTCTATCGACACGATTTATTCGTTTATTTAAGCAATTTATTTTCAGCTGAAGGTTCAAGATGCCCTGAGGAAAAAGGAGCGTTTCCACAAAGAACACGAAGAGGTGAGTTTTTTCCTTTTCCAATTTCCAATTTCAAGAATATCGTAGTATGTTTCGTTCTCGTTTTCTTTTCCTTTTTTTGTTATTTTTTTTTTTTTTTCTTTGTCACTAACATACACAAACTAACACATGTCATACAAAAATGCCCATGGGATATATATTGAATAAGGAATATCATCAACTTTACACCTGTCGACTTCAATTCATGTCCTTTACACGACTATACACTGCGAGACAGGGTAGAGAAGGACGAAGGAAGAAATAAAATAAAATAAACTGGCATTGGATTTCTCTCTGGTATTCATGTAGCAAGAGTGAATCGATTTTCACAACGGGTTGATGCTCGGAAACCTCGTGCTTGGCAGAAGGTGACGTACTGGGTGGTGGTAGTAAGAAGGGAAGCAATACATACGAGCAATGTACCCCTGAGAATCACGGGGTGAATCATGGAGATTGCAACTTACCACATGTACGAATGTATTTTCTATCGCTTTCAGTCACTTTCTCTCGCTCCTAACATATATTACCGTTATTGCACCCTCCACTTTTCCACTCTCTCTATCTCCCACTTCCTCTCCCTTTCTCACTCTTCTCTTCCTACCACCCTTGCCTTTCTTCGTTTCGTAAGTATGAACACGCAACCACGATTAACGAGGTCATCTATCTCTTCTTCTGCTTTCTCACCTGCCACTGAATAACGAGTAAATTGATTACATGAGAAGAGAAAAATTTTGATTCAACTCAAAAACATAAAGGAATTGTTTCTTCTTTTTTTCTCTCTCTTCTTCCCCTTTTTCGTCTGCTAACAACGAAAATGCTTCAGATGTTACAAAGTATTACATGAACAATAGAGGAAATCTTACTCTAATGCAAACGCGAAAGAAAAGAATTGTTTTTGTTGCAAGTAGAAGAAATCCGTGGTGGTCAGTCGTGCGTTGATGAAACTTGTGGAAATCCGGTGATGCGAAACGAAAGTTACATGATATGAGAGTTCCATCTGCGGACTTGTCACGGATGAATGGAGAGGAGCTATAAAAGATACGTACAGAATTCATCCAAGCAGGACAACACCAACTGTGAAAAAAGAAATAGACAAAGAGAGAAAAGGAAGTGAGTGAGGAAGTCAGGGGAGGGGATCATCTTGGATTACCTGCGCTACGGTTTTACCCCTCAAGAGAGAGATTGAAAAGTTTGTTACCCTTGGCAAAGGACCATATCGGCAACTAAGACTTTGCGAAAACGAATTTTCGGAAAAGTTTACCACTTCTTCATTCTGCCCAACTCTTTCTCGTTTCTTCTTCCATTTCCACTCATCTCTCCTCTGTCTTTTATTCCGCACTCGCTCAAACTCTATTGATTAAATCAATTTTTGCCACTCCGAGTTTACTGAAAATTTCTCCTGAAACTTTTTTCATTCCAGTAGAAACTAAAAATCAGTTCTATTTGATATTGAGCGATGAGAATAAAAAAAAAGTGAAATATTTCAAGTGCGTTCCATCACGTATATATATTAGATATAGTGTGTTTTGATTCATATCAAGAAATTCGATAAAAGCCATGGTTTGCGATATTTCAATTGTTATTCCACCATTAAATGATGTGCCATTTATACATAATTTTAATTATATGACTCAGAAGAATCATTTGCTTCATTTATGCAAATAAAAATGGCGAATTGATAAATAATAATAAACCTACAGTATTAAGACAATGATGCAACTTTGTAACATCACGTAGCAGGTCTTTACATATTTCGACGTCTATATGGATCATAAACATAAAAAATACAAGCCCAAAAATCAATGGGAAGAGTCGATCAGAAACTGTAGTTATTGTGTTGGAAGGACATAAATCAATACCTGATTATCGTTCAGTTGATTCTTCAAGACGTGTTGCAGTGGCAAGAGAATTGACTTAATCCTGATAAATTTTCAACAGAGAGGTTTGAATGAATAATAAAAGGAAGATATGATAAGAGCAGTGCTGTGATAACTCGCCTTTCTATGTGAATAAGTTTCATGAAAATCGCCTTTTTCAACAACCTCCGAGTGGAGGGTCCTCCTTAACCTCTACTTATTTAAATAAATTTCCAATAAACGATGAAAAATAATTTATCGAACCATCAACCCATAACTTTCATATATATATATATATAGCCACATATATCATTATTCTCAATTCGAATAGTCGACATTGCTCAGTTGGTAAGACAACAAAGAATAAGAAAATAATGAACACGTAGAATCAGTGCGTAACGCTTGAATGATGTAGGGATCCGATGTCATCCTTCTAAATTACTAGGAATTGCCAAAGAATATTTTCTACGAGACGAATTGTTATAATATACTGACCCTGTACGATTGCAGCTCATATTTGAGATATTCGAACAATTTATTGGTGAAGAAATTCATTAATTGAAGACGACGAAGAATTAGTTTAATATTCAGTTATCTTTGACGCAAACATGACATATAACTATTATTTTATATTAACATTGAATCGTACCTATACACTTACCATCTCAATTTAACAACAATAAATATATGATCTATAATTCATCAATATTGATTTCTTCTTATTCAGCATTTGTGAGAAAAAGGAAAACAAAATAAAAACATAAAGTTGTGATTGCGAGCAATATGGAAATAACCTTTTGGCGTTTTACCATGAAACTTTTAGTGTCACTTTCAACCGCGAGTTTACTGGTTCCATCGTAATTTTTTTCTCTCCTCCTCTATTAATTCGAGTCGTCCCACACTGTTCTCTCTTTTCTGACTTTTTCCCTCAAATTCATTTCAACTTTCTCTTTCTTCACCCACTGACAACGTTATGGCCACAGGCAGAGAAATCCTGCTAGCGCCATATATGTATATATATATTTTTTTTCTTCCCCCTACGATTCGGCAATGCGCCCCTATCGCCATTTTTCTTCCGTTTATTTTTCGTGCCGAATTCCCGTGGGTTATTCACGACCCATTCGGACTTTGATAATTACTTTTCACATCGACCCTACAAAATAAGTTACTTCGCAAATACCCTCACAGTTACATGCACTCACTCGATATCCGAAAAAAAAAGAAAGTGGGGGACAAATGGAAAATATGACATCCATTATTACACACTGGGGATATTGTATTCAAATCATGTCTAAAATTGAGAATATTTAATTGTAAATTTGAATATCACATACAATAATCGCAATAATGATGAAGTATTTTATTTCTTTCTTTTTGTTTCAGATATTGCGAGACATAAGACAGGGTTTAATGCAGCTGGGTCGTGATGGAAGAGGTCAACTTCCTGGAGGTATTATTTTTCTTTTTGTTTTTCATATCTTTTTTTTTCTCTTCTCTCAGCTGTATCGTTCAACCCCGCTTCGTCATTCACGACACGCACATGTGCTTCCATTGCTTGAATGACAGAACATACTTTTGTTGCTGTTGTTCTGTTCACGTGTTCAGTGACAATTGTCCTTCCATCTAGTGTCATTCCATTGGGACTCATTTTACCCCGTTACGCCAACGAATTTCAATGCTGCACAAATGCGTCCTCATCCACTAATCCCCCATGTACATGTACACACTCTCCATCTAAATGTATGTGTATACACATGTATTGGTGGCTCTCGGGAACAGAAGTTAATGAGAAAAAGAGAACAAGACGTTGAATAATCCAAATAACACCAATCACTTTCTTTGGAATATCGATTGGCTGGTAGTGACGGATTTTCTGTTTACTCGTTCTTCATGAGAGGATGAATTAAACTTTGGTTACTTTAATTAGTTTAAGGTATTTGCTGGAAGTGAAAAAAAAAGCTGATGGGATGTGGAAGGACTGTGAAATTAAACTTTATCGCTAATGTTGAATTTCTTATATAAGCCTGATTGTCTCATCCGAATACATAAATATTATGCGCAATAGAATTGTATAAGGCAGGAATGAAAGAGGGTGATGAAGAATATCATGTGGAAAAAAAATGTCCGCCTGTGATCCGGGAGAAGAGAAGCCATGCATGCATTTGTAGTTAATCTCGTTATCGTGAACACCCATGACCCCTTCGTCAGCATTATCTTCCTTTTCGATCGATGAAGTCGTTCATAGTTGACGAAATCTGTCCAGTTTGGTGCCTTTCTCAATTCGCGCTATTCTTCTTCTCAAAAATTCTGAATACTGAAAAATCTCACAGTATATGCATTAGAAAATAGTGTTCAACAACTCCGTTGGAGTTAGTGTATTTCTAATGAATATGAGTTATCAACGATTCTTCCCTCGTATGTTGCAAGAAAAAATTAAATTAGAGTACAAGTCATCAGTGATTTCGGGAGAAATAATTCAATCAAAAAGGTGTCTTTCAAAACAGATTCATAAGAGAGAAGAATATTGTCAGGTCTCTGAATATTGAAAAAAAAATTTCGAACTTTCTCGGGCTATTTTTGAAAATCTTCTACATTTTCAATCGCATGATGACAAAGTTAAGGCTTTTTACTCAATGATAAAAATGAGTAAGAAAGATTTATTCGTGAATGGTTTTTTACAGACGATACGTACATGTATGACGAGGATGCAAGATGCGGCGGTGCCAGTGCGCTTGGACCAGGTCATGGGGGACAACATTGGTATGATGAACCGCCATATGAATCTGATCCTGAAGACTTTCTGATGGGTGCGAGTGGTGGGCCTATACCAACAGCAACAATCCAAAATGGAAGGTAAACAGTTTTTTCTTTTTTTTACATTTTTTTTTTGTTACACTTCTTTCTCTAAAATTTTAATAAACTATTTTTAATTAATAAATTACACATTGTCTAGGGTGTGTTTTACGTTGAATTTGAGGCCGGAAAATCGGAGCGAGGGCGTAATATCACTAAGAACAGCTGGCGATATCAGTCTGCCACGTGATCGGTCGCGAAAGCCAGCAATGTCAACTATGAGGGGTCTCATTGTGCCGCAGGGCCACAATAATCCGCCTACCATCATTCCCCTAACGCATTCCAGGGCTTCACGCGAGAGTGGTGATTATGCCAGCAGTGATGTACAGGTTCGTTTAATATTTATTTTCATTTCTATCCGCGGATGAAATACAATAAATCATTACTGCAATTTATTTTTCTATGGTGATTTTCCTCTCATTCCTGCATTTTGTTCGAAAAAGTAAAACACTGAGAAGTGCAAAAGACTATTCTACAGATTTAAAGTTGGAATGATATGTTTTTCTTTTTCAAAATTCGTTTTTGTATCTGTATATAAGTGAATTATTCATTGACTTTGGAAAGTTGCCAATCCTCACAAATGTGCCTAATATATATTACGAGTGTATGTTCATAGCGCATTGGCAGAGGGCATGGGTGATATACATAAAGAAAGAAAATATAATGAAATAAAAAATAAACAAGAGGCACAGTGGATTCGAACCATCTGGGAACTGATGAAAAATTTTTAGCTCTCTTCACAGAAAGCTCTTTTTCTCGTTTCCTTTTTCCCGTTGTCCTTTGCCACAACGCGTGCACATCGATATGAGAATTTTTAGACCCTCATTCCCGCAACTCTATCAAACCATTCAAATATCTATAGATACATGCCACTTGAAAAAGGTATTCATACTCGAAATTCAATCAATTCCTTACGACGTCCTTTTCCATGACTGAATAATTGAATCCGTCAAATATTTCACTTTACGTGGGGATAGAATAAAATATTTCACAATTGTATTGAATACTATCGTTGCACTTTTTGGTAAAAATCAGAAAAAAAATCAATGTTCGTACACGGAGAGAAAAGTCAATAAGAAGCTGTTATGTTTTTCACTTCGAAATAATTGCAAATGGCATGTAAAGTACGTTTTCTGTGCGAGATTGAGAAAAACTGGGTGACAGTCTAATAATTTTCAACATGGGCGTTGCAAATTTCACCAAACACCACGCAAAAAAATTCGAATGCCAAATTCAACGCATTGAAGTCTTGTGAATATCTAGGACTCTCTGAAATAGGAAAGTGGGAAATTCGATAGTGCGATAGTGAGATGTCACAAATATTTATTCAAACTTTGAAGTGCGGTACAAACATTTCGCTTCGTGTAATCTGATATTTTCAAGCTACTCTGGTCGGATATGATCACTGCAATCCTATAAAGAAATAGGAAAACAAAGATCAGGCACATTCAGTTATTCTCGAGATTTTATTATTCGAATCGCTTCCATCATGCAGAGCTCAAGTATGTGACTGCATAAGACTTCTGCATTATTATCAAAAAATAAATAAACTCTCCATATTATTCAATCAATGAGAAATTCAACGATCGTTTGACGCGGATTGTTATTACATGACGAAAAAAAAATATAAAAAAAATGATTTTTATCCGTGAAAGCTTACTAGATAGGCGGAAAAATTGTCATACTTTTCTCTCCGTGTGGAGAAAACAGAAAACAGAATTATTTCTAATTGGTCGACAATTTTAATGATTATATGACAGCATTCATTAATTTATTTCCACGCTAATATTTATCTGCATATCACACCTTGCCCGGTTTGCGGTCGCCGAAACTGGATAATTCTATCAAACTTGAAAAACGAAGAATAAAATATTGAAAATGATGAAAAATAATTGCCATTATTTGAATTGTGATAAAAAAAAAATGTGTGATTTGGGTTTGCGTGCGCCAGTGTATGCATATATGTACATAGAGTGTGAGCCCGAGACTGTCGACTGTGTCGGTGGACACGAGTAGGAGCGAGGATCGGTACTCGATGATCGGTCATTCAACTCACCGTCGCCAGTTTCACCAACGTCACCAACACTGTCACCATTATCAACGCCACTTCGCGTCACCCCATTTCAATCAACGTCATCCCATAACAACTGCCAATAGTACAAGTACAAGCACAAGCACGATTGTCGGTGATCTCTCATCAAAAACTTCTCGTCGATTCAACCCCGATTACGTTTGTATTTTATTTCAAATAAAAGCATTTTCCTCTTAAATTGTTCTAGTTTTTGTATATTCATTTACACATATGCGACTGTTAATGTTTGCTATCAGTTTACTTGTTCCACTATTTCTCTCTTAATTTACCATTTGCATTCGCCATTTCTGAAGTATATGTTCATACACGTATATGTATAGAACTAGGCTAAAGCTCACATTGGCCAAGCAATCAGCTCAATTGAACCGAAGCAAAAACAAACATCACCATCGTTGGCTGAAAATTTTGTAGTCCCTCCCTAGTTTTCTCCTCTTCTAACCATTAATTTCTTTTGATCACCCTTTTTCTCGTATTCTATTTCATTCATAAAGAATTTTTTTTTCCTCTCCTGAAAAATTCAAGACTATTATTTTTAGAATTTCAATCAATTATATTGAGCTTTCTCTCACCCTTCTTCCAACATGCTCTTTGTCTCCATCCTCTTGTCCACCACATGGCAATGACAGTACTCTCTATCACATCAATACACATCATACATCAATATGTATGATAGAAATATCAGAGAACGAAAATGAAAACTCACAACATCAGTATTGTAAATGCGCTAACGCTCTTCGGCTGAATTTTATCACAGTTACATATCAATTTAATTGTGTATTTCGATAACCCATTTTTTTCCTATTCTCCTATAGTTCAATTCATGTTGTTTCCAATATTATCGTATAATTGTTTTCATGACTTCTATCATTTACATAATTGCATGCATGGAAAATCCCTAAAAGTACGAAGACAAAATAATATATATGTAATTTAGGGGCTAGTGGGGACATGATGGAATGCATGAGAAATACCAATCTTCCTCGAAATGTCAACTATATTAACTTTCACTACTTATTACCTTCACGGAAACGACTCATGTGAAAAATGTTCGCATTGTTGAGGGTCTTGATATAACGTCGAGAACGAATATGTCCGATCTTCCATCAATATTACTCCTTTGGTTTTCCCGAGTCTAAAATCTTTTACTCATTCGGATCTGATACGAATGACGAATATTTACTTTATTCTATCATTTATCAACTTTTGGTAGGGCGAAAAATATTTTCTTTATGTATCTTTGATGATATAAATCGGGTTATATACGGAACAGTTAATATGGAAAACATGACATCCAAAATATTTTCAGATTTCCTACCACAGATTATAATTTTCCATAAACCATCAAAATAGTATTGGCTCGCGTGTATCAGATCCAATAATCATTCTACATGAATAATAATCGCATTTATCATTTGATCAACCGTTGGTTGATTTTGAGTTGTGTTGGAGATCAAGCTAATCACACAGGTTCTCATGGGTTGCATGAGAAGTGCAGATGTTAAAAGTACTGCCTGAAACAGAAGTCAGGACAGATACACTTTGATGTACATTTAACGTAAGTCTGTCGGTGTTCAATAACAATTTGGTAACTCAAGATGCATATCATACAATATTAGATGCGTATAAATTTTAGCAAATGAGAGAATACGCGTACGCTTTAGCTGTTGAATTATAGTTCTCCCATCTGTAGTGTGTAATAGCCAACACAAATAAGTTGAAATAATGAATAATGACTAAAAAAAAATTAGCCGAGTAAAAGATAAAATTCCATTATGGCCCACCCATCTCTTCATCTTCAATTAATTTTCATTTGATGCTTGCTTCAAAATATACAATTTTCTTTTTTCCATCATTATTTTATGTATGATTTTTCGCTATCAATTCAATCCAATTCATGATTCTATACTTTATATGATATTGGGTTAGTATCTATTGTCGAGTGTAATCGATTCTAGAGCCGGAGCAGTGGTGAAGAGGGATTGTCACCCAGCCAAAGCAGTGACTATGAAGACCAAGAGGAATTGGAGAATCAACGTTCAGCAGCTATTCATACAGTATGTCATCTTCATACTGCACGATTCGATGGATCCTTCGATCTCTTTTCCTTTTTTTCCACCATCTCATCTTTGTCTATTTCTCTCTTTTTCTGTTTCTCTTGTACGCTTGCCCACTATCCAGGACATATCTATCACTTTCTTTCACCACATAACGCATGCAATTAAAATAATCAATGCATGAATGATTTGAATAAATAAACACGTTTGTCAATTAACTGTGATCAATAATATAACAATTGTAATATCAGCACAAATAATTTACACACATAAACACGTATGGCGGTTTGATATTTATCGTCATTCAATGATCCACCGACGAGTCGACCGTGGCATATGATGAATTGCAAAATTCGAAACGCATGCGGTTGCAAAAAAATGAAAAAAATAAAGTAAACTTCATAAAAAATAATAAGGATACCATCGCATATTGGGTTTTAATTTTTTTTCCATGTTATTATTCAATGAAACAGTCATGTTAATGTTTTGAAATTATTTGGGAATGGTTTTAGTCGGAAGCAAGTGCTTTATTAGAGAGCAATGAAGCGAGAATAGGAATCGTTGGACGTGCGAGAAACCTCAGGCACGATGTTCAAAGGAAAATTACGCGATTGAGGCAGGATCGAGCATCGTCCGAAGCATTTCCGTGCAGTGCTAGCAGTATTGAAAGTCTACCCAGTGGTAGTGGCTCGAGTACTCAGGCGTTAGTTAGAGCTGGCAGCAATCACAGCTCAATATCGTGCGAGGACAGAGATGCAATTAGTCCAACATCAATTGGACCAGTGCTGTGTCGAGCACGTGCTCTCGTTGACTACACGCCAAGTCCTTATGATAAAGAAGCCTTAAAATTCAAGGTAAATACATGTTGACGTAACAATTAAGTAAATTTTTGTATCAATTTCACATGTATACTCTAAAATTATTGATGCAACTTTTAGTGTTGCACATCAATCGAAATTTTTATTGTCAATCTATATCTTGCAATCGATCTGTCTGAATAAGTTAAATTCATTTTGTTTTCATGTAGAAAGGCGACGTTATTGATGTCATTCAAATGAACACAAGTGGTCTGTGGAAGGGACTCGTGCACAATCGAGTCGGGCACTTCAAGTTTATAAATGTGGAGATATTGAACGAACGAGTGCCACGTCGCGGTGAAACTGAGAGGAGCAAGTGGGGCCAGAGATATCGACAGAAACCCAGTTCTGTTCAAGAGCTCTTACAACGAATGAATCTTCAGGTGAGAAAAACAAAAGAATAAAATGAAATAAAAGCAATATTCCTAACTTGAATTCAACGATCTAAATTTGCATCAACTCATCGAGTGCGAGAATGGAAAATCAAATAGACACGGAGATAATATCATCACTTCTTTTTTTTTTTTTTTTTTTTCCTATATATCCACAGTATACTCCTGCGGTTATTCTCATATCTGACAAACATTCTCAGACAATTAATTCTAATTTTTTCTGCAATTTTCTCAAACGCAAAACGGATGCATGTGATTGCAGGAGCACATACCAGTGTTTGTTTTAAATGGCTACGAAGACCTCGAACTCTTCAGGGAACTCGAACCAGCAGACCTCGACTATCTTCGCATTCATCAACCGGAACATCGAGCTAAAATACTCACTGCCGTGCAGCTACTCCATGATTTGCAATGTAAGTGTCACGTTCACAAATTTTAATTGCACATGTTTATGTACGGTAAATAGATGCAAAATGATCCACATAATTCCTTCCAACTTCCCAATAATTATTCTAACTGTTCAATAAAATTATATTTCACGTCACATTTCACATATCACTTTTGATAACCTACGATGGAAATATCGATGTCACATGTGTATGGAATATTAATTTCCTGCATCAACTTATCTCCTTTATTATTCAAAACGAAACGTAAATGTCTGTCGATTTACTCTTCTATCAGTAATCAGGCTGAAAATTTTGATCTAGCCAAAAAAAAAACCCAAAATCGACAATGTCATTGATTCCGTTTTGATTTCCTGTACAGATTAATCCACTTTTATTGTTAATTCATCAGATTCAATAACCAATAATTATTTGGTTTGTATATTTATTTAGCTGGGAGTGAGGGTGACTTGGCGTCAAGCTCGGAGGGCGACGAGATGAATCGTTTGGCGTTGACATCGGGCCAAACATCTGGTCATTGCTCGCCATTTAGTCGACGACAGTTTCCACGTGATTCAGGATGTTATGATGCTCACAAAAATCCAACGAGACGTCAAATAAGTCCTGAAGCTACAAAATTATCACGTGAAAATAACCTCGATTCGTCGATCAGTGATGGAAAATCAGGCGAGACTAATATTTTACCTGAAATCAGTTCGAAGGATGATTATCATCCAAACATTCCGGCTTCAATTACATCTCAAAAAGATGGATCATTTGAAAAATCACCACAATTACGCAACATCACAAGTAATGTTCGTTTCATCGCGAAACGCGGCAATTTCAATGAAACAGTTGTGATTGGTGATGAAGTGAGTCCAAATAAATTGGCAATTTCCAAATATACTGCGGTTGCAAGTGGTAATGACATCGGCTTGGGGTGCGAAAATGTTAGTGCATCAGTTGGTCTTGGACAACGGGGTTGTTTAAGCGAGAAATCAAGTGATTCGGGCGTGAGTTCATCGAGTATTAGTTCAGCACCACCGCCACGTGACAATAAACCGCTTGTTAATGCTATTGTTGATTCACCAACAAAAAATTTCAGTAATTTTACCCGTGGCTCACCCACCTTACAAGGCTCCACATCAAAGAATCCTAACGATATCAGTTATCAATAAAAACAATAAATAAGTGAAGATAAAGAAAAATGGAAGAACCGTATTAGGTTTCTTTCTGAAGCACAAATATTAAATTATTCTTAATCTTATTACACGTTTGTATTTTTTCTTTTTGTAGGAGATTTCGAAATGGGAATGTGGAGGATATATTATGGATTGGGTGAGAAAGCATGCCATGGCCTAAAATAATATTTACGAACTTTGCGAGATTTCTCTCGTTTCTCATTTCAATGGCAATTCGAATGAATTATTTGTGATAGTAGTTCCAGTAGCAATAAATTTTGGGGAGTGGGGGGAGGGATGGGGAGGGGGACGTAAAGGTGAAAGCACCAAACCATCGATCGACCTGCAGCGTCACAATCGATCAATACCATCAATTACAAACTGCCAATAGTAGCACTCAAAGTCTTATTATTATTATTATTACTGCTGCTACTAACTATTATTGTTATTGCTGGTGTCATCATTACTTACATATGTTTTCTACATGTTTGATAAACAAAGTACTGCTGAAACCTCGATGATGCCGTTACATATGCGATGCAATTTCTTAGCAGACATGTTATTTTTTCATTATTATTATTTATTCGGACTTTCTTCCCTTTCCGTCTTTAGATCGCCAGGCAATTTACAGATATAAATAACGGCACCTACTGACGATCGACAATCGATTATTGTTGTGTCACCGTCGACAATAGTCATATGTATAAATATGTAAATTAACTTTTCTTCTAAAACGGTAAATTAACAGGACTTTTACAGTAAAACAAATAATATGAAATGAAAGAAAAGAAGAGGAACCTGACACGTTTAATATCGTTGAAAGTTTCAATTTTCCACGAGGCAGTGACAAACGATGTGCAGTGTAAATAATTTAGAGGGAAAGAGGGCGAGGGCAGACAGAAACAGTGCAGATGCAGAAAGAGTATGACACAAGAAGAGATAAAATAGATAAAACGTTTCTTTGTATCGTGGACATTGCCAAAACTCAAGACTAGATTATCTATAAACATATGGAATCAAACGCAAAAGAATAAATTATATAAATATATATATATGCATAAGAAATTTATATATGTATTATATATATTCATATGTACAACAATGTTGGATCCTAGATATATATACACATCGGCTCGTATAATAAAATGATTGAATTTAATGTAAAATATTTCAACGATCCTGTGTATACACAACGAGTCAAAACAGTAATTATCAAAAAAATAAATAAATCCAAATTGAAAATTCACCATATTCATCTATCAATTGCAGTCGATTCGGATAATCTGCATATTTATTTATTGATTTTTTTGTTTCTTTCATTTGCCATTTTCATCTACTTGGGTAGAGAGTAGTATACGGTAAAAACGCTTTTAAAAAATAAGATGATGATTCCAAAAAGAAACTTAAATACGCACTCTGTTGCCACTATACTCTTGGAATTGAATTTCCAAACAGAAATGTGTAATGAGGGAACATCACCCGCTGATGGCAATAACCAATTCATTCAAGTGTGGGTGAATATTTACTCAAAACTGGCGGAGGTGACATTGAATAAAACACGAACTGTTGAATGAAGATATTGGTATAAGAGATTAAAGAAAAATATGAAAAAAAACTGTAAAAAAACAACAAATTCATGTAGTAGGAACAAGAGGTCGGAAAAGAACGTGAAAGCGACAGCAAAAGCGAGAGAGTGAAAGAGAAACCAGTGGAAAAAAAAGTGATGCACGAAAGAGTAGAAAATGAGATAAAACCTTAAGATGTTAATTAGTGGATGAGTTTATCAAATACCATTATCGAAAATGGAAAAATAATAAAAAAAAATGAACAAAAAAAAAGAATAAGTTAAAATTAGACACAATAGTGATTCTATTAGCTCGATAATCCGGGGATGTATGTATGTGGTACACACAAACACTTGTGTGCATACACACAAAAAGCATTGGATGTAAAAATTTGTTCCACTCGGAACAGAGTTAGCGATAAATGGGAGAAAAAATTAGGTGATTACGAGAATAAATGAAGGCGAGAAACAACATTTTCAACATATAACAGCTAAGGGGGAGAACTAAAGATGGGAACAAATGCGACCGCACGATTGAATTCAAAGCAAGTATTGGAAAAAAAAAAAAAAAAAGAAACAGAAAAAATAGTAGTAAGTGACAGGTTAAAAGTATTGATTTCGCATAAAGGATAGAAATTTCCATACAACCCACACAACCGCTCACAAGTGCGCGTGCGCACACTTAACTCACATACATGCTCATCGAACGGCTTGACATTCAAAAAAATTGAAATCCAACATTTATAGTTGTCTAGTCCATGACTTTGAAAGAAATTTCATAAAATTTAGGAAAACAAAAGGATAATGGGAAACAAGACGTAACAATTTAAAAATGAAGAAAAAAGGGTTTGTATATAATCAACAAAATACTAGACAAGGAAGAACAAAAATGAATCAATTTCTAGAAACATTCAATTGCGCTGTGTTATCGTACTTGCAAATGAAAGAAGAGGGATGATGAATAATGAATGAATGAAAACTTTTATATGCTGATTTTGTATTTATTAAATTTATTGCAAAAATTAGTAATTTTTCGAATTAAAGAAAAATATTGACAGTTGAATAAGAGAATAAAATATCTTAAATCTTTGTATATGATTTTAAACTAAATTCATTTGTTAATTTATTGAATGTGAATAGAAAAATAAAGAATGGAAGAATCAGGCTGTCATTCAATTTTTTCAAACGTTCCATCTCCAAAATATAATACGTTCCCAAGGACACGTCATCGAAAAATTAATATTGCCATGGAAATATGAATCCTCTCACAGCCAATGAAAACATGAAGAGTGTGGAAAATGTATATTATGTATGTATTATTTTTCTACACACCATCTGCTTGCCCGCCCCCTAGCCAAAAACGATTTCATCCACCAACATTAGCATAGTATTGTTCTCTCTGACTCGCGTCAGTATTTCCATTTAACATTCACCAGTTTTCAAACATGACGGTTGCGCGTCACCTGGTGGTGCACTATCACTCTTCAATCTGCTGAACACACACTGAACCGCAAACTTGACTTTCCTCATCATGTTCATGTAACTTGTCATCGTAATTTCCTCGTAATTACCAGACTCTGGATTTACTACAGAGTACATCAAGTTTAAATCTGCCTGTGGCAAAATACCCTGTCTAAATATAATCAAGAACGTTCTCAGCGTGTGTGCACGTGATTCAGTCGACATTAGACCAACGCAAGATGGGAGGTTGGTGATGAACATGAGAAGAACGAAGGTGAAGGAGCAAGAGAGCTGAAGGAAAATAACATTCGATGCACACGAAAAATATCCTCGGGCAGATAATCGAGACATCGGCAACCAACTCGCGTATCCGATCCTCCTCAGCTCTTCGTCGTCGAGCGTGAAATCTTTAATTGCATCGTTTGGTAAACGATTCAAGAACGAGAAGACATTCGATGCTCCAGGGGAGCGTAGAGCTTACAACCTTCTGCCGCCTTATTTCTTCTATCTCCTTCTCTCCCTCTCTCCCTCTTCCTCTTCATTTTTCTTTCTTCTCCTGATTTCGCGTTTATCTTTTTTGTTCGGCTTTTTTACTATTTTTTATTTTATTATGAAGGCAACGTTGCGCACCTGCGCGCGATCCTACAGTTCCTCTTCCCAACCACTGTGTGGCCCGAAGCGCCCGGTCTGTCTACGAAAGAACTCAATGGCTATTACTACTGGCGCGGCGCGCGCTCACCTCAACTCTCACCAACGGCAAATATCTCTTAATCTCACCGAGTGGAACGACGAGCTGCTTGGTTCGCCGCTCGCGTATAGGTCGAATAATAAATCAGGTCGTGCCATCTCTTTTTTCTGCTGACCGTAGACGTGAGCGCCTGTGCACCTGTTTGCACTCATTGCACATTGTGAAAAACTCCAGTGAGAAGTAATAGTAATAAAATTGAAAAAAGAACGAATTCCTGTTATATTTAATCCCGTCAACTTTTTTCCTGCTCTCATGCTCCTCGTATACCCTCTATATTATTCCATTCAGATGGAAAAAAAAGCAAACTTTTTTTTTGCTAACGCATACAGGTATATTCGTATCAGAAAAAATCGAATCAGCAAAAGTAATCTTGTAGAATAATTTTTTTTTATTCTTCGCAAAAGCCTGGAATGACATAAATTTCGATTTTTTCAAGTTTCCCCGACATTTTCATGTTTATATATTTATATCAATAATGCATTATAGAGACAAGAGATCAATTTGTACATGACAGTACAAAAAGGATGAAGAAAATAGAAAAAACACACGAAATATTGAAAATCTATGGAATACTTCAATTTTTTTCTGTTTTTTGTCAATGACTCTACGATACAAAAAAACCGAATTCTCAATCGCTTGGATAGATCCTTATTAATTCTGTGGCAATTGCCCAAGGGACAACGGCAGAGCGCAACTTCGATTATCAGGTGCATGGTCAGCTAGCGAGGAAGAGAAAGAGAGCGGCCAACGCGCTCGCATTTTGTAATGGCAGTGAGGCACCTGGGAATTGGCTCGAAAAAATCAAAGAACTTAGGAGAAAAAAAAAATATTTGTGCTACCACAGCAAAACTCGTGGTGTCACAAGAAGAAATAAAATAGAGGCCCCTGAATTTTTGTGCTATACAATCTCTCTCACTCCGAATTTTCTTCTTTCATGTATACATATTCCTTTATATACTTCAAGGTTGTCTTTGATAGATAGACTTTGACAATTAACGTTAATTTTCGGGACAAACCACAGCCACCCTTCGGCCTCCGCTATATCGAACCCTTTTACTTAATTGGTTGAACAACCAACCAAAGGGTACAACGAGAGTTTGTTAACTAACCGCTATGGCTTGTTTCCCAACAAACTATTGTTTCAGTGCAACATAAAAGCAAAAGCATCATGAAATTTGTTACTTCATAGTAAGTTAAATATGTGAAAAGCAGAGAGCTGATACCTTGTAACAAATGGAAATCATGATAATTCCTCGTTTTTTTCTTTTGCTCTGATACAATGTGAATAACAATTGATCACATATTTCGTTCTGCCCGGAGATAGATATAAATCATCAGTTGTTATTATTCTCCGCATGAAACCCAGGAAAGAAAAAATTTATCTGCTAATACAAAAGAATTCGAAGAAGAAGAAAACTCTAAAGATTCCATTGTTTTTTTTTCAAATTTGTCAGTACTTCACTTCATTGTTGATCCATTTGTGATGTCATCAACTGATAAAATTCTAAAGAAGATGTTCAAAGTATTCCTGTATTCTTTGAATATTGGTGTGAACACGCTTATTCCACATACATATTCAACTATTCCGATCATCCAACGACATGCCACGATTACTCAAATATAATCTAGTAGTAGTTTGATTTTCACGCGATATTTCTCACAACAATACACCGATTTTCCAAAGAATTTTTTTGTCACATATTGGCTCAATGCTGTATAATGATCATCACATCAGCTATTACTTTGTTGATAAATTCGCGGTGCCTAGCAATTTGATAATTGTATGACTAAAAAATTATGAAAAATAGTTCCGTACGAATTGGAGGAAGGTGGAATCAACTTTTGGGTAAAAAACAATTTTTGATAAAGATAACTTAGAATGTAGGTAAAAGTCATCATTCTTAATGCTGGCGTATCAATATAGCTCCAAACAGATGATAGGATCTACGCGTGTTAACGACTGAACAGATCTCATTTTGTCACGGAAAAAAAAATTCAATAACTCATATATAGAGAAAAGTTGAAAGATATAAATTGAAAATAATTGGTCAGATTCCAAAGCAAATCTGATTAAAAATGTGAATGTAGACGTGACTTTAACCCGAGAAATGGTTAGCAATAAAAGTCGCACACACCATAAACCGGCAAGTCTATCATATTTTAGCCCGCTTATATTAACAACGTCATTTCATGAAACAGTTCGAAATATGACAAAAAAGACGAATAAAATTTTCGGATATCGGCTTTGAGAAAATTTGTCCGTTTTTTTTCGTGAAATATAAAGAGCGTTTCAGCTGATCCAAGATGTGGTTGAAAAATCCAATACGGTGGTAGCCTACATCGGAAGCTTCGTTGATATTGATGGAGAATATATTTTTCCTCCCTTAAATTGGAAAAACAAAATTGAATATACCAAGAATTAAAAATACGTGAGCTGTTTCCATTTTTAACATGAAGGAAAATTATTAAATTCTGACGTTCGATATCTCAAGAAGAACGCAAAACATCGGAATACTTTACACCTCATTTCTGCTATGTTCCAAGTAGTTCCATTAAAATACTTGCACACACACACATACACGCGCGCGAATAGATAAGCTTGCAAAGTATTGACAGAAAAAAAAAACGGTTTAGACGCGCTTACACCCCTATGAAGAAATTAAACATACGTAATGGCTCGTTATGAATATAAATATCATTGTTGAAGGAATCGTGATATATAAGGGCATGTTTGAGTAGATTTTCGTAAGTGGGACCCACATAACTTTAATCATTATCTTCGTTGTAGCAAACAGAATCTTTTGTTTACGTTTATTCTCTGCCGCTTCTCTCATTCTATTCACCCATTCCCTCCCTTC
Organism: Meteorus cinctellus; assembly: GCA_030523045.1. Classification (NCBI taxonomy): domain Eukaryota; kingdom Metazoa; phylum Arthropoda; class Insecta; order Hymenoptera; family Braconidae; genus Meteorus; species Meteorus cinctellus. The sequence goes on from JAPYZF010000141.1 coordinate 49,072, forward strand.
ATTCCATCCAACAAGATCTATGTGTATACTCACGTTAATTATTCGCAAGTTGGCGAAACTTACGACGAAGAAACAAATATAGATGTAATTCAACTAAGGTTACTCCTCCACTCTGTAACATTATGAATAAATGGAAATCTGGCACACAATTATGGATTAGTACACGATATTTTCACATGATCATAACTTCATCGTGAAATTGTCCAGTTTGAGCAATTGGACGCTGGATTGCATTCGATGAATTATAGTTGACGATGACTGCCCACAATTATTTCCGTGCAATTAAACAGAGACTGTTTACAATTCACGTGCAATCGAGAAAGTTAATCCTGACGCATCAATATTATTCAAAGTTAGAGAAGAGAAACGTGCGGTGGAAACTCAATAAGAATATTAGGAATATATCCGATTCTCGAGCAGAACTACTCACATCATATGAAATAGACATACAATAAAATCTTCATAACCTATGTACCAAAACCACCAGTAGAAAAGAGATACAGCGCGTTGTATGAATTATCTATTGAAATTGATCCACACAAAAGTATTTTTTTTCGTTCCACTCGTCTGCTAAATTTGAAAAGAAGCAAAGGGTATTGTAATCTCTGTTCAAATGAATCCCTTGTTTTATCAGACGTCAATCAAATCATACAGTTGGCAGAATCCCATTCATGATTTTTTTTTCATTTGTATTTTTATTTTTGCTTGCATATTTCATGTCAAATAATTGGACAAAGTCGACATATCGCTAATTGGATTCCAATATTGTCCATACGTATATAACGATTGAGCTTCGTAATATGTGTATAACAATACGATGCTGAGAATTAATTCATGTTGTGAGGTGAGAGCATTTTGGAATCAATAATGATTTGAGCCGGGAAGTTTAATAATCAAATTCCAATAGGTTTGTACACTTGTAGTTCATGTAGATGGACGAGAGGATTATCGAGTGAAAATAAAAAATTAGCTTCCCCATCCAAAATGTACATTGTTGATTTAGTCAATATGGTGGAAGTTGAGGATTATATGAGCGGACACGCTTCCATGGAATGGCCTGGATTTCTCACCAAAAAATGATTAAGTACCTCCTCTCTCAATGACGATGAGGAATAACGATGACCTTACAGCATACGTTAAATAAAAGTTTTTAATGAAATAAATAAATAATATTATTTAAGCCAATAAACAAGGATAAAAGTGAAAAATAATGTAGTCGATTTCATCAATATTTGTTGGCGAATATTCTTGAAATGTTTGATATAGCAAATGAGAAAACTCCAACGAGTTTTCCTCTTTTATACTCTTCTCAATACATATATGACTATATCTGAAGCAACGAAAACGTATATTGGTAACTACCGCATCGAGAAACTCGAGGCTCTAAAATGATCCGGGGATGGCTGAAGTATGTGGGTACGTGAGCCAACCAAGGTTGCAATATTGAGACGGGTTAAATCCTTGGGAAATTGGTTCATTTATCGCAGCGCATCACTCCCTATAATACGTGCAGATGCACCAATAGTGTTGGTGTATTTGTGAGGGAGTGAGAGAGAGAGAGAGAGAGAGAGAGAAATAGAGTGTGTGTGTGTGTGTGTGTGTGTGTGATAGAGAGCAAGTAGAGAAGAGGAGTCAGTGCTAAATGGATGATAGTGTTGGTTAACCGCGCACATATATTTGTATATATGTGCACACTTTTCCTGCCTTCATTCTCTTCATCGGAAAAACCTTCAACTTCGACTCTCAATTGCCATCTGTTTACTTCTTTTTATTTATTTATTTTCCCTACTTTTCCTTTTCCGCTTTTGGCTTTATACCAATGGACTATTGCGGTGTGCGGCATCGCAAAAGATTACTGTTCCGTCTGAACGATGAATCGACTGCCTTTGTCCATTGGATTTATTTTTCCCATGTACTTTTACAATGTCAAGAATTTTTCTTAGGCGCAACCCTCTGAGGAATAATATGAGCTGGCTCTCATATTTTTTTTCACAGTTCATTCTTACTCCATCCTTTCTCTTATTCTTTCGCACTTACTCTCTTGAGACCGTTGATTTTCGAAGGAGAAATTCAACCACTGTGAGTTGAGGGCTTTTATCGTAGCGAAGAAAATCCGGAAAAATTGCTGTCGCCTCGTGAGGATTATTTTTTCCCCGGATGGTATATCTCCAATGTGTTCTCTTGATTCACCTGAAACAAAATGGCAAGTGGTTAATCATACTCCTGAGGTTTATAAATATATATAATACATATATATGTATATAGATTGAAAAAAATATTCATTACATTTTTTACTGTATCTTTTTTTCCATTTTCATTCATCCTCTTGTGAGCGTTTTTGGGTGAGGGTGTCTCTCGAGACGCCGTCGATCGTGGCGACGTCGACGACGTCTCGAGGACGCTCGCACTGCAAAAGAAGAGAAAGAGGAGGTAAGCGAACGAGAGAGAAACGAACGGCCGTCGCTTCCAGGCACGAATTGCCAAGCGGAAGTTCCTCGATGGTTCTAATTAAAAAGCACCTCGCGGCGAGAAATTCAAAGTCCTTTTCTATATACACTGGCCCTGCCCATGCAACCAAGTTTCTCATTTTTGTGCTTTCTATTTTATTTATTTATTCATTTTTTTCCAGTTAGCTATTACTTTCTTTGTCTCTTAAACTTCAGTGAAAACGCGGCACCGTAAGATATATGTGACATTAACAACGACATTATATTGACAGTGAACGGACGATAACGTTTTGTAAAAAATAATTAATCAACAGAAAAAAAACAAAAGTGACAATCTGGAATGTTTCACATTTGCGATTGAAATCATTTGTAATAGATGATTTCGTTCTCTCTGACGAAAAACAACTTTATATCAATTTTTTCTCAAGTTTTTCTCGAATTATCAGACTTCCGGAACTGTAATGTGGAGCCTTTGTGAAAAATTCTGCAATGCTGTCCCCGATCATAACAACCAAGTCGTTGATCCAATGATAAAACGACTGTATGTTCCCAAATTCAAAAATTTCAATTATATTGGTGCACTTCCAGTTTTTGAAACTACCATTTTTTCGCGAAATTGTGATGTCGGGATCAACACAATCGAACTTTCGAGAAAAAAAAACTATTCTACACTTGCAATGACGATTGGGATTCATTTCGTGTCAGGATTATATCCGTTTCCACGCGTTCGCTCTTATCACTTTTACGATTGTGTTAAATATCTATCATTGCCAAACAGTGTTGAAAATAATACTTTATTTAAACCGTTATTATTCACACTTTGCTGACAATTCCCATCATATTCAAACCTGCGGATCCAATCATCGTCACATGTAAACATATAGACGATTTCATGACAAAATGATGAAAATAATTCTAAATTACTGCGAAAGCCCAACCTCTACACAATGAAATTGATAAACGAACAACAAAAAGGTGAAAAAGAACTTTGTCGATTCAAAGTTTATACTCATCTGGTCAATTTCTGAGTATAATCTCAGACCGCCAACATCTTGTTTTGCTTTTCTTATATCTATTTATGTGTATTGCCTCACTCGGAAAGAGTATACATAAGACCTTTTGAAGATACATTCAGACGATTGAACGAACCACCAATGGATCCCTCGAGCAATTGCCTTTGATTTTCCTACACTAATACGATGGGATTGAATGGCCCACCTCCGTCCTCTCTTTCGTCTCTTCCTCTTCATCTCCCCCCGTATCTATCTAAAGACATGAACATATACAAATTTCGTCTGCTCGCCCTTCATAGTATTTCATTCATTCGAAATGAAAGTTGTACAGTTGAGTAAAATTTTATTCAATATTATGAGATGAAATATGTATACATACTGTACGTGTATAAACAAACAATAAAAAAAATATCTATCAACTTCCACTCGAATAATCATGACTGAAAATTATGCTTCCTTATATTTCTTTTTGTCAATTAAAATGAAAATATGAAAAAATTTATAAACACGCAATGTGCCAATTAAAGCGCTCAGAAATTCTCACCACTATATTTCACCTCCGTTAATTTGCACATGGTTTCATCTTTTTCTTTCGTTTTCAGCGGCTGCCTGCTGCTGTACCGTCATTCTAGTTATTTTCATTATTTATTTGTTTGCTTTTTCACATTATTGATCTCGACGAGAGTCGAACAATCGTGTCTCAAGTGGGGAGGAAACCGAGAACCAACAAAAAATGGCGTTGAATAATTCCATGTTTTCATATGTTTTTTTTTTATCCACGAGCATTAAATAGAAATCGTGGATTTTTATCCATCAGTAAATTTTTTTTCAGATTTTCTCTTCTTCATTTCTTGGATAAAAACCATTTGGCGTCTCATATATTGTGCGATTATTCGGGGTCATACTATTGCACCTGACGAGCTGATGTAAAATTTTCAGTACTCAGTTTTATTGTTGTGTTCACGATGAATTCCATGTATGAAATATTTTTTTGTGGATAAAAATATGAAATAAGAGGAAAAATACCATATGGCCAATAAAATGATGAACAGCATCATTGGAATGAGACGTGTTGCTATTTCATGACCCACAATCTCACTGTACCAGTATGTCTCAAATTCAATCACATCTTTTTATGTCAATCTTTATCGCCATGCATGGAACGATGTGTTTCGCCAATCTCCGTGAGCAACCAATAAAACAACTATTATTACTGCTACGAATAGTATTATTATATTTGGACTTCACATCCTTAGTCTCGTCTTATATAGCAGCTACAAAAATTTTATCGGTGAGCGTATTATCGCTCTGAAGATTTCTCAGAACCATTGCTTTCGTATATCTCTCGTAATTTATCTGTAGTCGGAGCTCTTTTTCAATTTTATAATCACCATGTCTCATGAAAATTACCAAATTACTTAGTTGATTCAATGAAAAATGATAGGCTACGTTCGCTCAAACTTTGCTCAAGTCGAATCAATCAAACAAACTCAGACATTGTTATATTGGCTATATTACATTTTCGCGTCGGCAGAAGGGAACAGTTTGATAATCATCGAATCCAATGCATACTAACAAAAAGAAAAGGAAGAGACGTGACAAAAAGAAAGGAAAAAAATCCGCAGCGAAGACAATTGCGTTCCATTGTAATATAAAGAGCTCGAATAGTTCTATCTATCGCATAAAGGTAGGCACTAATAAACACTGTAAAAAACAGAGATAACAAGGAACGTCCAAGCAGTGTCCGCCGTTAATTCTCGTGGTGTAAAATTTAATCCCGCAAGGAAGTGCAGTTATATTCTATCAATATTTGTTGGTGAACACAAACACATGAACACACACATTGAGTGACACCAACAAGCGATGATGTTCAACTGTTTCAACATTTAAGGGTAATCGAAAAAATTCCCGCTTCATCAAGAACGCGGTCGTTGTTTCAATTCCTTATCAAAAATGAAGGCCAATGAAATTTTCTCGCCAGCTGAAACAAACCCAAATAGACAATCATAACAATTCGCCGCGCTTCCCTCGCAGTGATAAAGTATTTTAGTCTCTACGTTTGATTATGAAGGCGGCATGATCTATTAAGCATGTACAGATCTTCACCTCTGCAACGGTGCAAGATTATTTAGTCCATTGAAATGTTACATTTTTGGGGGGGAAATATTGTGTGACCGCACCATGGTATCTGTCTTGCAAGGACAACTTCAATGATTGGAACGTTATTGAATTCAACGTGGCACATATGTATATCGATATGTATACATATCCAAGAAACGTTTCCGACACCACGCCCATTCTCATTTCCCGAAGTCTAATACACAGCTCAAAGATCTATATCATCGATGAGCATAGAAGGAAATAGGTCTTAGGGATTCATCATCATCGTTATATGATTGGCATTGAGAATAAAAAGACATTCTGTCCGTAGCGTACACTGAAGAATACAGATTGCGTCAAACAGAGGTAGTGATATATTGGTTATGTTGTTTTGTTTCTTTGTACTATGGATTTGTTATGAAGAAAAACGAATACCGTGTGATGCTAAATACTGTAGGATTCGACATTTCTCAAAGCATAATGTTGCATCTCCTTACACTTCTATTCCCATGTTTACTCAATTCAGAACTGCGTGTTACATTCATTTTTCAAATCTTTAACAAAACGGATCGTGATGAGGATGATGAAACTTTTATACCAATGTATTGAACTAAAACATTATATTGTTAACCTCAGCTGTGTGACAAGCGATTACAGGTCACAGGTGACTTGGGATTACTGGTGATTATTGGCAGGTTACTATATCACCCGCCAGAATTAACGATGAATTTGAGAAATAGTTCAGTAAATGTAGCTGAGAAGAGCTTTTGATTCAGCTTGAAAAATTATCACCAAAAATATCACCATATAATTTCGATTTTTGGAGCGAATAATGAAATAAGAAAAAATATCCAAATGATTTGTATTCCACTTAAATTAGTATTCCAACTTTATAAATATAAATTTATAATCTCAGAGATTTTTTTCTGTTACACTTCTCATTTATTCCCGTTTTTACTGTAAGCAGTGCTGTTCTACACAATGTCAAAGAAAAAGTACACATATAGCAATGACTGTAAAATATTCGAACAAAAAAACCTGAATATACATGCATATTTGTATATATTTTTCTCACACAGATGATAAGTAAGTGCAATTATTTTCATGAGTCAACAAGATAGGAAACTTTTCCGTTTTTCGCTTCACACACCCAAGAGGAATGAGCCTCTTCATACCAATATACCTATAGACATACCCATATAGTTATTCTTCACACGTATCTTGAGCTTCTTATTGCAAGCAAGTCACATGACTACGATTGCTCTTTTCAGCTTTACGTTAGTGACACACATTTTTCTCATTCTACCAAACTTGCATTATTTTTCCCGCAAATGGAAATGCAAGAAAATGGACGAATAAACAGTCGTAGAAAATAAATACTGTAGAAGGAAAAAATACGTAAACAATTTGGACGCTGAAAAATCATAAATAAAAGTGAGAGTATATGCGATGCATTCACGCATTTGAAAAATACGACATGATTTATATAGTGTAAAAGAACTAGAAAAATCAATAGAATGATTCACATAGAAACAAAACTACGCTTAACGGACTGAAGGTCAAGCCAGAAAATACAGATGGAAACACTTCAGTTACAAAAAAAAGGTTTCAATAATTTAGCGGAATTGCATTACTCATTTCATTAAAATCATGTGAATTAACAGAATAGACATGGCCTGAAGGAAGAGAAGAAGGCCCATATGATATGGTATTAGTGTTACATGTATACGTTGTTGAAGATTTATTTCTACGAAGAACCTTGAGTGGTCTCTCCATTCTGCGTTTACGTTGTTCGTACGCGTGAACCTTATTCCGGCGTTGAGTGCCGCCGAAATTGGTCACACGCGAACGTTCATTTGCAGTTGGTAAGGTATTAGTCAAACTTCCCGAGTCGTTGGTGGGATGATGTCCCGTTGATGGGAAATTTACTATATAGGGAGTGTTATGGTGAGGCAAATAAGGAGGGCTATTGATGCCGTTGTATTTTCTATCTGAATCAGGAGATTCTGTAGAAGTCATGATAGAATTATCGCTTTCCAGCGGTGGAGGATTAGTAATAGCGGGGGAGCCACCGTTCAGAATCCGATTTTCACTAATAAAATGATTGCTAGTTGGGTGACTAATTACGGCAGACGGGGTATCACTGGTACCCAAAAGTGTACGTTCTATAATTTTTGGCTTGCTGTCAGCCAAATTAGGAACAGGTTTTATCACGTCAGAGTGATCGGACGGGGAATCCATAACACTGGTTCCACTAAACTCACTACTGGGTACGTGACTGGGTGTTGCCATTTTTATCGCTGTACTGGGCCCAACAAGTGTACAATTCACAGGCCGCTTCGTTGTGACAAATTCATCACAATAGCACTGTCGATACATTTCATCAAAATCTTTCCATTTCTTAATCGACTCTTCGAGAATCCGAAAATTATCATAAGTGAATAATCTGGGTGCGATGTATCCCCCGAATCCATCGCGATGTCTATGGAACAAGCCAATACCGCTGAGAGGAGTATGCATTGCAACTGCTACAGGCTGAGCATCAAAAAATGGAACCGTATGATGTCCGGCATCTTTTTGCAATGATGTGTGTTGAAATTGGATAAATTTATTTCCTTCCGAGTCCGGGTGATAGTCATCTACCATAGATGAATCATCAGGGTGGTTCAGGAAAATTTCAGATCTAGAACAACCAATGAATCTATCAGAATCGGGAGCTAAATATGAGCAACTATTCAATACATGTACCTATTTCGTTGATAATCCACTGGATTGACAGGATACTCCCCGGGCTTGAACCAATTCTGTGATGCGCCCAATCGATGTGTGTCATGGATAAGCTCCGTACCCTGAACATTGAGTTCGTAACCATTACCCTCTTTATTTAGTTGTAGTCTCACACCTGAAGAAAATACAAATAAACAGAATTATTGCCACTGAAAATTGACTCGTTGATTGTAGCAAAGTGATTCATCTGCAACTTTAATTAATGAATGTCAAAAAACTCAAGATAATCGATTCACTAATGAATTCAGTGCAACTATTGAGTCCTCAGTTTTTTACCCAGAAAGAGATTGACAGACATAAGCCTTCAAGAAAATGTGGTAAGATTTCAAACTTTTTAAGTAATACCACAAATTTGGGAAAAGTGTGTGCGTAAATATATTTTTTCTGAATAATATTCACTTTATCTTCTAGTTCTGCTGGTGCATTTGTTGTTAAATCAAAAATGTTCAGAATGAACCATCGCCACTTACCAATACATACAAAAAATACGCGAATTGAAACGACTTTCTCTTCATACCACCATATTCAAAATATTAAATATCACAACATATTCTTGTTAAACCGAATTGAACCACCGAAAAACAATCCCAATGAAGTTTAACTAAGAATTCAGACAATGTTGAAATTATTCATAGAAGTTAGTGGTTCAATATATTCAATATAAATTCGAAAAAATTATATTGTATCACTGTTCAAACTTATTGCAAAATTAATCAATGACATGTCATCCCATCTAATAATATAAACATGAACACATCACCACATTCGAAGACTTAGTATCCGACTTACCCGTCACGACGTAATCAGGATCGATACCAACATCATCGAGATTCATGATATTACGACGATCAAAAAGGATGCCATAATGAATCGAAATTTTATTATTATCATTATCAACATCAACTGGTTTCCAATCGCTATCAGTTACATTAAAACCTTCTGCGAGTTTGCTTTGTTTTATTTGTAAATGTATTGCACCATCATGAATGATGAATTGAACCCCAACAACAATCCTATAAGAAAACAATTCAACATTTGCTCGATTATTATTCCATGATAATATAGGGAAGGATGACAAAAAATATCATTATACTCAACATGTTATTTCTGACATCCGACATTTGAGGCTCCAGAGAAATATACATTATTTTTGGCCTTTCGAATTCAGGATGGTATTGGCCCGTACCATATATGCGTAATGGCTCATCAGTGTAGTTCAAAGAACATGCACACACGTCGTTGTAAAACCAACCAGCTGAACTCCCAATTATTTCATGTAAACTTCTAGGACAATCATAATAATGCCCGACAGTTTCTGTAGCAGTTTTCCACCACGAGAAACGAAGAATGTAGTCCGAATCTATGTCCTGAAAGTTCGTACTTATTGGAAATGTGCGGTAAAATAAAATGTTCGAATTTCAATTTCTATACTCACGGGACAACCTCGAACTGAATCAATAGTTTTACAGTTGTATACTACGAATTGTTCACGTCTGTAATTTTTTATATCTTCACAATTTCCACTTGCATAATTTAAAGATAATGGATTATATTTCAATTTTTTTCTAAGGCTGCTCTCAGTATTGACAACTACTTGAAAAAGTCCTTCCAACTCAAGTATGTTGAAACCTGAAATAATAAAAACAAAATACGAAAATATGAACTTCGTTTTCATTACTCGCAAAAAATTTGCATCTAAGTAATCGCTTGGTGAAAATTACCCAGTTTTGGTTTTGAGATATCACATCGACGTATATCCCTCGGGAAATAACGTATAATTCTGGCGAATTCTTCGAAATATCGTGTCAATTGGAGATGGAACAAGATTTTGAGAGCTTCATATTCATCTTGGTATTGGCCTATGAACACCAAATAGAATATATTTGCATTATCACATTTGCTATGTCCTTGATTCAAATCACAATGTCAGTGTGATGTGTATCGAGAAAAGTATAATAGCAACTTATAAAATTGTATCTAATAAATATAAACTCAATCATTTCTTTTTGTATCAATGTTCTGTATATTGTTCCTTTGTGGATTAAGGGTGAATTGAGTATTTGCGTTTAATCGTTATCATTTAACAGGAAACGTACATTCGATCTAATATAACAGAAATTTCCATGATGCGTCTCTTCATCATATAGATGAATAGAATTCAGTAATTAACATAAACAAAAAAAAAAGCAAAAGAACGATATGATACGATCAATTTGAATTTTGAAACGCATCACCCTCAAAGTATTCACATTGGCAGTGTGTAAAAATAAATTAATCGAATTTCCCAAAAATTATCTGAAGTTCCCCTTTTGAAAATATGCACTTCCGAAGAAATTCATGACTCATTTTATGCCAGAAATCGAAGAAATTCAAAAGATTTTATAGAGGCCGATGTGAATTCTCGCAAATAGTCAAATATGTTTTGCGTAATACGCTGCAAATCACATTTTATCGTACCGAGTTAATTTTCAATTTGATGGCACTACATAATCACAACGTGTCGTCAATGGTCTGAGCAAAAGTCGCTTGTCTCCCGAAAAAACGATGGGCCTAAGCCAACCATTTGATAAGTGTTTTAATCTCAATATCCCACAATCGAAACTCATAACAATTCGCGTGGGTGTGAAATTCATATATTGTTAATCACATCTGTCATAATTCAACTCTGTTAATATACAAAAATTTCTAAACAATGAGTTATTCGAAATTCACAATGAATTTCCCACTTAAAATAAGTTTTCTCTTCAATTAACGCCCAATACGTTGGTTGTTACACGCAATTCTGAATCTTACAACTCTACGAGTACGATGTAAATACCTCTATGTAAAAAGAATCGGAACGAATATGCTTGAGTAATCGTTGTGAGGGCTTTCAAATGACTGTCAATGATGATCATGAATATGTAGTACATCCGCTGTTGTTCCGAAATTTGTCTGTCACACAAACGTTCATAATTGGCCTGTACGAAATCACAATTTTACATATAATTATGTTATAGAGCATTATCTGCGCTAATATATTCGATATTTATAAAACTTACTTGTACATATGACAATGAAAGTGTTTGGAAATTGTCTCTGATTAATGAATGCCCACCAGGAAAAATTAGAGCATATATATTAGCAACCGTCTCTTCCAAATTGTTCGAATTTTTCAATACAGCAGAAACGAAACCTTCTAATGATTCATCACTGAATGCTCCACTTAAATCATAATGCATGCCCTTTTTATACAAGTAATCGATATGATTAATGTACTTGATCAAATCTCCTTTCGAATTCCGTAGATCACCACTGAGGTCGATATTATCCAGTAATACCCTTACTACTGTATCTAATTTCACATCTTCATTACTCTGAATGTGGACCATTTGTTGCGACAATCCCTTCAAATCGGCCATTATTTCATGCAAAGCAACTCCATTATTTTTTACCTCCAACGTAGGAGATTCCCGAAGTTCTTCTGTTGTTAAGTAAAATTTATTCACATACTCATAAACCGTTTTTATATCTTCAAATTCTATGCCAAAAATGTCAAAACATGATGTTTGCTTGTTGACTAGGAATATCATCAAAAATCCGAAAAGTAATCGTGTCATTTTCTTATTGATAACTTGTCGTTCAAAATTTTCGATGGATTATATCGTCCCAACTATTATATTTACTCAATTATCGTGATGTTTTTATTTCATCATGAATAGTTTCATTTCCATTTGATGAATATTCGTATTTCTTGATAATGGCAGTATAATGCAGCGGAAGTATAATTATTGTTTCACAATTCGGTATCACAATGTAAAGCTGAATAGTCCACTAGTATTTTTATGAAGTTACCGCTAACAACTTTGTTTCCGAAATTTCAGTCCTGTATATGATCACAATAACCGGTTTTGAGTATCCTCAGTGGTAGAGCACTGCCTGGATGGACGATGTTCTTCGTTACTTTTATAGCCGAATATTGAATTTTCTAAATAAATGAAATGGAATGGAATTTGAACAAGTGTGAATTTAGTTTGAGTTGGATTCATGAACACTGTTATTACACCACGGCATAAGCGCCGATATTTCGGGCCAAGATCATACTTTGATTCCCGGTCCCCGCGAGCCGCGCACTATAACTATTTAAACAAGTGGAATTTTATCGTTTTCTCAGTAAACCACGTCATATCAGTATTATTTGAAGTGACAGGATGAGTGATTCCCAAAAATCTTCACATATATCTATGCGGATGACAAGCTATAATCTGTTCAAATACTACTTTACTTTTCGACGATTCTGAAAAATTCCATAATCACAAAGCTCCAATTAATGGAACAGATTAACCAATCGCGTTGAACAATCGAATGATTTTTGTCGTCAACTAGTTTAGTCAATATCTTGAAAAACATGAAGGTTCGATACAGTATAAATAAAATTATGGGAGAGGGCTCATTCAATTCGGGAGAACGATTAGAAAAAATTTCCAAGTTATCATACCCACCGGTTAAAAATCGCAATAGTTATGAACAATTAAAGATAAAAAAAAGAGATGGTTCAGTTAATTGGTTCACATTGAACAAAAAACTAGGCACAACCAATGATCATGAATTTTTTTTTTTTTTTTTTAGATTCTCAAAGAAATTATGAAATCCGGTATATATATATTAATGAAACGGAAAAAATTTATTCTCAGCTTTCATAACAATCCTACTTCTTATTCATTGCGGATACCAAAACGTTCACTCTGCTCGTTAAATCACTCACCATTATAACTTTTAAACTATAATAATGAGTTAAATGTAATTTTTTATAAAAATTGAACTTCTTTTCCATGATTAGTGTCGATAAACTATAACCTATTTATATTATTAATATAAAAAATTGGGATAGAGTTCCGGGAATCAAGACTGTTTCATTATAGATCTCTTGTTCTGCAAAAATCATTTCCATATCTACTCTATTCATCTTGGTTTTCGGGATATTTACGAAAAGCTGAACCGATTTTTTCCCAATCTTTATTTGCTTATAATTTTTGCAACTGTTCACTGGCAAGTTTAATTTTCATGAACATTTCACGAGACTTTCTTCCGAATTGAGTGAGCACTCTTAATATACAAAATAGTATACTTAAAAAAATACAGTACGAGGTTTAGTACCATTATTATAATTCTAGAATATATTCTAGTGATTTTTTTTCTCTGCGCTTTTCTCTTTTTGAAAATATATTTTTGTGACCTCGGTCACATTCCCTCTTTTCTTCCCAAGGAAATATATTATCATATTTTATTTGGTTTTGATTGTTTTTTTTTTTTTTTTTTTTTTTTTTTTTTTTTTTTTTTTTTTTTTTTTTTTTTTTTTTTTTTTTTTTTTTTTTTTTTTTTTTTTTTTTTTTTAACTCTTGAAAGTAAGCATATCAATTCTATGGGATTTAAGATATTTACCTATGCATAGATTGGGAAAGAAAATCGACAAATAACAATAAATGTATACATGTGTTATAATCAAATTCTTATAATTAACTTGGTGATTATATATTCATCTCTCTTGTTTATTTTGGGTACTTCCCGTGGGGATTTGTCCCCGGGGCCTCTTTACTCCTTTGGTGGGAGGTCATAGGTGATCACCTGCTCCCCCTTTCGGCGGAAAACTGTCGTTATTCCTGGCTGTAATTCAACGTAGACTTTTTTCAACCTATTCTTGCTGCGCCTTGACTTCCGTTTTCGTTTTTTGGCTTTGGCTTGACGTGGTGGTGGTCGATTTTCTTTTAATATAGCAGGAGTGGCATGCATACCATCTTCCATTATAGTGGACCTCTGTTGATTTTCTTCCTCTTGTAGTTTGGCCCATTCTGCATTCATCTCTCGCATTAATTGACACTTGTCGATATTTAAAAACAATCTATCCTCGCTCTTGTCGTCTAATTCTGCTTGGTCGTCAATGACGACCGTGTCTCGGTGTTCCTCCATCGTATCACGCAGATTCTGGCTGTCGTCTGACTGAGCTTGTCCGGATAAAATTCACAGTTCATATGAATTCTTCAAGCTATTGTCACTTAGGAGAAAGCAAACGATCCATGCCCTCCTAGCGGTGATGCTCGAACTATGAATTATTTTTCTCGAACGTTTTCGAGAAAGCTGGCGAAAACCTGCCACCTATCGGTAATTATAAAATCTTCAATGTGTTCTTTTTTCTCCACAGTTTTCGATTTTATATTTCTTCTTCACCTTCTGTTATTCTTTATACCGACCGTGTATTAATCTGATTTGCACGATTTATATATTATTCTTCTTCTCTTCTTCTTATCGTTATATATATGTTTCTTTATCTTATATATATATATTGTAGTGACTGTTTTTTTCGATGCCATTTCTTCATGAGAATATATATGTTACAGGCAGTTTTCACGGAACAGGAAGAGTTAACACATAAGTTTTCTTTCATCGAAGCAATACTACAGACGGCCACATATTTCTGCTATTCAATCCTATACATTTTTTACTGGTAAGCGATGTTTACCGATATTTTTATATTAAAATTCCTATTCTTTCCCCTTCGGGCAATGTTAATGATAGCTTTATAATCAGAAGTAAACTAATTTTATCATGCATCAAATCACAGTGATTCAACACTACATCATCACCATGAAAAGTTTGATGACCTACTGGGCCATCAAACTTTGTGACCATTCCTGCTACACGTTGTGCCAATTGAGACACCAGAACCTCCTCGGTAACGCGCGTTTCCTTCATATCACACTAACTCACGTGTTGTTTCACAGAATCAGAAAATAATACATTCACTTTGCTGTGTCTTCCGATTATTATTGATTTTCTTAAATATACATAAATCTGATATCTGACGGAAAATGATTGATATTTATATACGTATTCTTCCGAAAATTATCGACTGATTTCTGAAATGAAAACGTTCATCAGAAATACTCCAATGGATCCTGTACTATTTCTAAGAAATTTCTGGACAGTTGTCATTATTTGCTACACTATTCTCTGATGAAATCTTCATCCAACTTCATCAACCAAAATCTAAACGCTTGGGTTTAGAATAGGAGATAAACTTGGACGTAATGTTCGATTCTCATAGTGATTGTGAGAAACGACAACCTGCGCATTAAAATATGTCGGGCTTATTATTGGGTCACAGAAGACCACAAATCTCTATTTACATGCCTATCGAGCATCGGGAAATGTATAATACGTCAATATGTACAGAGAAATTGATCATATTGACAGATCGTAAGCATGACGCGATGGGTCCCAGAACGCTGTAACTGAGGAAAAGAAAAGCTTCGTACTTTGGTGCAGTGATTTCTTTACACTCGATGATTCGAAGGTTTCGTAGTTCATCTCATACCTAGTCGCAGGTCAAATATATACACGCTAATATAAAACTTACTCACTATGACATTAGTTGAACCTCCTGAACGTTTGACTGAAGTATTCCAAACTCACGAGGTAATTCTTCAAAGTTTCCACCGATGATTTGCGTTCTATTGGAATGCATATCCGAATTACTGTTTTCTATGGACACAATACAGAGGCTGAGCACAATTATGGTTGTAGTGAACAGTTAACAAAACCACTGGAGTTGCAGACCAAGTTAGTAAGTAGGATTACTATAGACATATAAATTCTTTTGAAATTCAAATATGTCCTCATAGGTTGATACAAATGACCAAACTCTAACCTATATCATGATGTGAATGCATCAGTATTCGCATATAAATATAATGTAACTGATGTGTTTCATAGTAGTCACGTGTTCGAGGCAAGCCGAATCGCCATGAGTGGTCCGGTTTAACCCGACGACGTAGTTCCATGTCAGTCTCCTCTTCCCATCAAACACACTCCACTTGATCAAAAATATACATATATGATATATATGTTCAATGCGCAAAGTCGAGCACTCTAGCGAATGTCAAGGGTGATGTCACAAGACCTGTTGTATACCGGATGTCCCACCTACATATGTATATATTGTGCACGTATCACTCTCGATGAAATTTAATGCACCAGGCACATGTCCAATGTGACAGACGACTCCAGCTCGCTACATTATTTCCAATGTTCCTGTCGTAATTAGCGTCGACGTTTCATCTCCCGATGAAACAAACTAAATATATATATATATATATATATATATACATTCGTGAAACGTTGATATAAATATGAAACCCTAGTTGAACAAATCGTAGACTGAATTGTTTATTTTTCTGCGATCTACACATAATATATCCCCATTACGATAAGCTATGGGAGTTAATTGAACAAAATTTCATTCTAAGAGTAACGATAAGACAACGGGTTGAAATATTTGGGATATAGAAGTGAAACCACCGTGTATTATGACTGTAATCTAATTGTTATTCCCTCATCATACGAAAAAAAGAATCCCAAAAATACGTACGAGCTCATCTTAAATCGATTGTCTACCCTGTCTTGGATTATCACATTGAACTCTCCGAAATTTCAAACTTTTACGTGAATGCATCTTTGTAAGTGTCGGTGATATCTCTATCTCATCATGTCATCAAGTGGTTGAAAATTAAAATAAAGACATCGATAATATAAGAGTGGAGAGACCAGTGAGATACGTGTGGATGGATCATTTTCTCCGCTACTTATATCTATGAAATATTACCTCATTGAGAACAAAATTAAAAAATACATGGGCTCTCATATCATTACTTAATAATTACTTTTCACCACATCGCAAGATATGCCCTTATTTCAATACATTGCGAGCATATGCTAGAATGAGTGTAATCGTCAAAAAATTTGATACACTTTTTTTTGAGGCACACAAAAAGTCAAATACTTATATCTGCAGAATAGGATATACTTTTTCAGACTGTTCATTTCGCATAATTCTTAGAGCTAATAAATTCAGCGTAAATTATTGAAAATATACATCAGTATTATTATCTTCGAACTCAGTGCATATACATGTCCTTTATTTTTCGCGCAACCGCCACCAAATCTCTCGTATTCATCTAATCGTCTTTCCTATCCACGAGATTCATTTTCAGCAACCTGGAGCTCATCATTCCGAGATACATACTATTCCCTTTTTTTGCTAAATGTATATCAAAATTTATAACAACAGAAAAATGTATAGCTATGTTAATTATGTTTTGCACATGATAACTAGTATTACAGATGAATTATTGAATATGATTACTTGTGAATGCACATCTGGTTGCAAAGCCTTTTGCGGCTGCGGAAAGCATGGTTTACGTTGCTCTAATTTATGCATGAATTTCAGGTCTGGACAGAAATTTTGCTCAATTGTTTATTCATAAGTTAGATTAGGTGAATTTATGTACATTTGCATTGTTTGTTCCAATATTTTACATTTCTCTATAATGAATAATCTCCCAAATCTTCCCGTTTGCAAGTGTCGAGTTGATTTCTCTCGAATACCAAAATCAGACATTTCACAGAGCAAAAAAAAATCATTGAAAAAAAAAAAAGATCCATGACAAATTTGAAGGTGATCGGTTGGGTGGAATTCGATACATCATGTCAACCAAATCTAAAAAAATCGTTAGCGGATCAATAACGATTAACTCCCAAATAAATAACCATTCAGCTGTTCA
This sequence comes from Meteorus cinctellus, assembly GCA_030523045.1. Lineage (NCBI taxonomy): Eukaryota > Metazoa > Arthropoda > Insecta > Hymenoptera > Braconidae > Meteorus > Meteorus cinctellus. Next base: position 67,015 of record JAPYZF010000141.1, read on the forward strand.
TTGAAAGACACGTTTCGATACGAGTCTGTTGATACAAAAAACCAAACAGTGCTACTGATATATAAAATCTAATTGGTGATAATAATAAATTATAATTGTAAACAATAATGTGACCCATATAGAAAAATTGGTGGTTAGATCAGGTAGACCTCACGAAGTAATATTGCGTAGCACCGAGCGTTCGCAATTCATAGATCTATATGACAATGGAGCAATAGAGAGGTGACAATCCACTAGAAATAGTAGATTTGACATGAAATTAGTGAAAACTAAACTCTGTCAGGTGCCACTGGATTACCTTTAATGTCTTGCTGCCACTCCCAAATAATTATTTGGAAATTATAAACAAAAAAAATTGTGGCAGACATGAGGTTGGATTGGTATTATGAAACGTTTTATTACGAGCATTCTCAATATCTCTTGAATTATTATACGCAGAGTGACACTCTATTTGAATTTGGAGCAGATCTGAAAGAGAAGAGGATTTGCCATCGATTGAGAAGATGGCTGAATCAATCAGTAATTACATAACTAGCTTGCAAACTCGAAATACTTCATACACATTCGACGCTATTGCATGTGCAGTAGATTTGAGCAAAGCACCGATTACAATGTATGATATTATATTATCGGATTGACTGACTTGTGGGTTCAAATTTCTCATACGTTAAACTATACGTTGCGTATCAAAAGCCAATACGAAATATTAACAGATAATCGCTCAAGTGATTTCGAACGACAATATAAATGCATTGCGGAAGACGAAATAGCAAATGCCATCGGTAATATTGACATTAGTGGTGCGAGAATTCTGCATATGCTGGAGTTCTTAGGCATTCCAAGTAAATGCACATCGTACGATTGTACAATCACCTTCTCGATATTGTTTCCATCCGCATGAGCGTAGCGCACTGTGAAATATCGGTTTGATGTTCATGCTCGCCAATTTACTGTACCATATACATGATTTAGTGTAATAATTATGCCGAGTCATTCAGATGAATTTGTGTATGAAAACTACGTGGTTGAGTAATAAAATCTACATTTTTTCATGTGAACTCCACGAGAAGTTGTGTAAATATTAATGTCAATATACAACGAATTATATAAGAAAAAGATATCAAATTCCTGAGCGTATCATCAAATCCGCTCTAATCAACCAGAATTGGTCTTAATAACAACCATGACAACGTTGAAGTGACGAAGTCAAAAATTCTCTAAATTTAAAGACTTATTATGCAAAACTATAATTTTTTAAACGCTAAATAATATCAATGTGTGTATATTCTCATATGTTTATTTCTACACTAGGGCCATAATATCCATCTGACCACTCGAAATGTTCGCTTTCGGAATCAGAATATGTACATATATTATTATACTACTGTATGACTCCATTAATTATTTTAGCTTCGAATGCACGAAAAATGGCATCCACTACTGGCCTTATTTCTCAAAAATTGTCATTGTCTATAAATTTAATCTGAATTCCACTGGGATAAATTTCCTGTTCAATGTAAAATATAATAACGGTAAAAAATATCTAACCGCTACATGGCGATCATATATTCCATGAAGAATCGTTCATCAGCTATTGTCAACTATCTAGAATAACACATTTACAGTAGACAGATTACCACAGAATTCAAATTTTCTCTCTTTACGAGCATTGATTATCAGCATAAATTCACATGGGGGGCATCCATTACAGACTTATAGTTGAATAAGGTGATGAAAATATCCCATATGATACAGATACCTCCATCGAGGAATACTCTCTGGACTGATGTCGTGTTCGCCTCCATTATTGAATATAGAATTCATAGAACAGCTGTTATAACATTATAAAATACGACGCACGTTGTCAGCGTCCCAATACACGAATATTTATTTTCCTACGCAATATATTTCAGAATTACTATCAATTATTCTACGATAAGAAATATGACATATTTCCTGTCAAATATTGACATACTATATTTTAATAATTATCATAAAAATACATGACAGAATTATTTTGCAATAAATAGAACGATCGAGCTTGAACATTACAATGTTCATCAACTGAATGGAAGTACATATGACGTGGCATACATTGAAACAGAATTGCAATAAAGCTGAGGCTATTGTTCCCTCGCAATGTATGATAAAGTTTCACCAATAACCTCCCAACAACCTCGGCTATCAACGGATGATTGCTTCACCCAACATATATCTTCTCCAATAATCACGAACCTTATACACATGCATATAGACATACATACATATCCTACGTATAAATGTACCGTTGGATTATTTTTCAATTTTCTGAAATATTCTTCATTGACCCGTTTAATTTATTCATCTTGAAACGCGTGTATATTATTATGAAACTTTTTTAATCGTACTCATATGCTCGCATACGAATTTATAATGAAGATAAATTTTCGTTCTCGTTTCAACAAATGTACACGAGATTGAATGCAAAATATACGTTCCATTGAATGAATAATTGAATGTATGAAACACATTTCATTTTTTCATGCTGAATTGAACTTTTAATTGCTTATACCGCATGGGGATTCAACACATGAATTTTTCATTCAATCGGAAATGAAAATACTTCCCCAAATAGTCACGAATATAAATAGATTAATAACTCTGTTCTTTGAAGCGGGAACACATGAGAACCTCCTTCGACTCGACAGGGTTTGAGGAGAATTTCGTCATTCCAGCGGAAGGATTGATCGATATGTGTGATAGTGGTCAATGTCTTTAGGGAAAATTACAAACTCATGTGAACAATCACTTGGTCTGAAGTTTCGTATTCAGCAGAATGTTCATTGTGGTGAGAAAGCGTTTCCTTCGAGTCGAAGCTATCTCATATATCCATGCAAATAAGTGAGGGCAATTAGAATATTCGCAATTTCAATACTTGTAACATGGAATCTTAAAATCAAATTAATAACTCATTTCTGTTAGAGGGCAAAGGCAGATCACACTTAATCTGATTGCAGTTCAAATGCTCTGACCTCTAAGCTATCAGGTATGAAAATTTTTATTCCTATTCCAAACAAAATTAACGTTATTTTGTTGACGATTTGAAAATGTGCATTAATTTACCTACACTTTATATTTCTTTTGTTCATGGTATTTTTTTTTCTCTTATCTATTTATTGAGTACGAATTTTGTCTTTTTTTCCGTTACATATCAAACAATAATTACATAAGTTAAGTATGATTATGTGGTGAAAAAAATGGATAAAACTTAATAACATTTTGTCAAATAATCATTTTGGCTAAATTCAATATGACGAAGTTGTGATAGGACTAAATAAGATAATTCCCCATCACTTCTTGTCGACCAACGTGATGAGATATACAGCTAAGGGAAGAGGAGACAAGAGAGGCGGGGGTTTGGAGGATACATAGAGGAGTATGTGGAGCAAGCAAACCTCATTTTCGTCCACCAAACTCGCGTGTGCACAGGTGAGACATTGAACAGGAGAGAATAATTAACGCAAGAGAATTCTGGGCCTCACCACACAGTCCCCATTGCCTATGTATATGTTGATACGGTATACGTTTACACATGTATATATACATACGGCCCTGCACTGTAATCGCACAGTATTCACAAGAGGGTGAGATTCACTAATGAAATTACGTATGATGAACTTGCGTTAATTTCACGCTGCAAGCACACTAAATTTTCTTCGCATATAAGTGTATATACATATATGTAACCGCAAACACATGTAAATGTACCTAGTCGTGTTCATTTTTAGGTTTCTCTTTACCAACAGTGGGCATTTTCTCGAAATCAAATATAATGTCAATTAGTATCAATAATTTCAACTCCGAAACTTAAAATTATTTCGTGAGCGCTACCTCGATTGAATATTGAATTATTCTTGATGTAATGGAAAGTTGACTCTGTTCATATGATATGTTGAAGACAATTGAAAACCAAAATAAGTTGGATATTGTTATGAAACTTTGGATTTCAATTGAAATTCCAAAATATATGAGTGTTTAAAATATTATTTTCCTTTCTAAATGCATCCGAGGAGATGTGAATTTTACGTCTATCGATCGCGACTACATTGATTGATCCATTTCAGTTCACAATCCGAGCCGCGGCGAATACAAAAATAACGCTTCGAATAAAGTATAAACTTATGAATTTTACAAAAGGGACATGATTCCGTCACGAAGGAAAAACGAGTAGATTATTCGGCAGTAAGCTCGTCTACCTTCTACAATCTTCACAGTTGAAACAGCAATAAACGTGCTTCATTAATCTGAATATTGTTTCAGTGAAGCATGAATTTTATCATAAACCGAAAAAAATAATTTCTCATCGAATATTCTTCAGCATACAATCGAAATCACTATCTTCATCGAATTTTTATTTTCGGATTGTACATGATTGCATTTAATACGTCTGTATGACACGTTTAATTATTCTTTGTCTGGCGATTAGCAAAGAGGCAATTGAGGTGCAAAACTTGGCACATAAATTCTGACATTTGAAATGGAAATGACGTCACGTTCATACGGTTACGTCGTGAAGAATCGATGGACTATGGCAGGCAAACAAACCTCCTACGCCGATCACGTACTCAACAATTCGCTCTGTCACTCGACTAAAGCGTACACATATAGACACATGCACATACGTGTATTTAGTATTGTCATCTCGTCATGTTCAACATCAGTCAACAACAAAGATTTATGTATTAATAAATTGATCAACATCTCAATACGTACAAATAAATATATCTTCTAGTATTTCCATATTTTTTTCTCCATCCGAATTATAACAACTATCTAACGCAGTGTGTTTCATCATGCATTATTCAATTTGCATCCATATACCATCGAGAATATAAATTTGAAACAGAAATGTAAATTGAATACAAAAAAAAAATAGAAAAAAACTAAAAACAAAAAATATTCAGAGAAAAAAGCCAAACGTGAATTCATCGATGCGATGTGCTCGCGTCTTTTTATATACATAGTTATCCAGTGAATCATGTACATAGTTACACTCCGTTGTCAGTGGTATCACATGCGAAATTCATCTGACAGCTAGATATTGCAGCCTACCAGCGTTATTTCGTGTGAATCGAGCTATGATGAATAATCTATTTATATTTTCTATCGAATTTTATGCCGATATTTCCCTAAAAACTATATCAAATATCATTCCATTACATGTTTATGCTTCGGTGCTTTTTTATTATCACCATGTGATAAAGCGTAGCAGGGGAAAATAAAACACACCAAGAAACAAAAAAAGAAAAGGACGTCTGTATACATGGTGGAAGAAATATAGTTAGTTTTCTCAAGGAATTGACGTACCCCAAGGTAGTAAGAATTGCTGACCAGTCAGTTTTTTTTTCTTTCATTATCAATATGTACTAGAATAATAACATTAATAAAGTTACGTGGAAAAGGCTGAAAAGAATAATCTAACAAATAAAATTTGATGATGAAAAAAATTTGCGGACATAAATTCTATTCACCGGTAATAGAAAATGAAACTAAATGAATAGATACATATTTATTTGTGAATCAAATGAAATTTTTTTAGTATTATTTGGTAAAATGTTTGCCATGATATATTTCAATATAGCATATAATAGAGATATAAATTGAAGTGTATCTGCGACGATGAAAGACATCGTAACGTTCTAACGACTTTAACTTCGTTCAAACTCAAGTTTCTTAACGACATGCCTGCGGCCAGGTGTATGAGCTTGCCAAGGTGAAATCACTTGATGAACTTTGCATTCGCCAGTGAAACGGAAATTCATCACGCGAAAATTTTGTATCTCTATCACTTCAAGCAATTTCTTCCATGAATCTAACGCAAGTCAATATATACCAGATTCAGAAGTCTATCTTAACTGTGTATAAATCGTACTAATGAAAAGTATTACTATAAAATAAATGTAAATGTTGATAATTTATTTCATTTCAATATTCACGAAGTTAAACGATCTCATTAATGTAAATAATGGACTTGAAATATTTCTTTTTTTTCTCAAAGATATCTTCATCATCGTCTCTAACTCCATCGATCGTCTCTAACAAGCGTCTTACCAATAATAATTGCTGCGAAATGATACTTTCACAATTGTATTTCTCAATAAATGAATAAATTCAATTCCATCTGACATTGGATACATTTTACGAACTCTGTTACCAAGTTTGCATCAAAATTTATATTGTATAATGAGGTGAGGAAAAATGAAGAAAAAAGTTTTTACGTATCGCACATTTGTGCACTTCCCTCACGGCAATATATGCTTGACCCTATATATTCGTACATAGAAAACGACTTTCTTGGCACTAAGATTGGATAAGCAAACTCTCAACCTGATTTATTACCTGATAAACCCTTTTCCACTGCTCGCACATTCTTCCCTCCCAGTTCCTTTTATCCCTTCAGTGTCCAACGAACGATCTAATGTGAATGTATGTGTATGTATACCCATCGTTTCCCTCTTCCTCTTCCTCTTCCTCTTCCTTCTTTTTCTTTTTTATATTCTTTGTGCTTTTCACTGCGCACAGACATCGACAACGATGAATCTTGTTTTACAGGAGTTCATGCCCACAGTGGCATAACTTCGGGCAATATAGAGTCGAACCCAACGGCTTTCATAGCATAAGAATAAAGAAAAAAAATTTATCGGATAAAAAAAAATTTTTCTTAAGATTGCGGAAAAAAAATTGACAAGGCGTTATGTGTCAAATGTAATGAAAATGTTAGTGAGCTTGCGAATGACTATCCATGTGTGCGGACAAGAACTGAATGTCTTCGAATAAAGGAGAGAGAAGGAAGAAGAAGTGAAGGCCATAACGCGAGGATGAATCGGATAAAAGCTCCCAAGAAGCTCATTTCACCACTCCAACGACATAATACAGATTTGGCTTTTGGGTGGTGGGCGGCACTCTTGCATGTTCCCAGGGGTTTACTACCAATCCCCGTTCAACAAAGCTTTAAGAATTGAGCCACCGAACGTACCGACTCTTTGGGTGCTGACACCTTCTCCGAAGAACCAACAGCCACTTCGATTTTCATGTTCTCTCTCTCGATCCCAATGAACTATATTCCTGTGTACACCTGGTGGCTCATGCGATACAATTTGTATTTCTACCAAATCTCGTCGCAGTTTATTTGCACACAACTGAGAACATTTCATTTCCTGGCCAACGGTTTATTTCATCGTTCACAACAGCTATATAACTACACAGCATTACTAACAGACTTGATCTCTCCTTAGCTCTCTTTTATGTACCACATGTCAATGATACTATTAATTCTCAATGAGATTAAACATTCGAACAACTAGATTGAAATTGTTCCTATATGAATGTATAGTACAATATGAGGTAAATAGGATATAGATTGAGTAGCATGTTCGCAGTTTCATTCATCTATAATAAGACAATATAATGTGCTCAATAGAGTCAATAGTCAGCCTAATCTTAATTAAACCCAACGACGAACAACAGATGCATCTATACAATATGGCTTCGTGAATAAAAATATATATGTGTTGAGGATTGAGTGGCAGTTTCATGTGCACGATATCGAAACAGCAGAGGATTTCTCGCGAAGAGGTACTGCATATAGACTTACCCGTCGCTACATTATATGATGACGTACGTACCCACCGCATCTCATGATCAACAATCCTCCGAATGAGAATATGTTGAATCAGAGATGAGAATGCACTCTGTAACTAGCATTCTGTCATGTTCACACGCGTCATCACATAATCAGCTTCTGCATCTGTCCTACGTCTGCTATCTGCGCATCCACATACACCTCCATAATGGGGGTGTTTGATAAATTTTGATAGAATTAATTTCTATACAACTTGTCATCCGATTCATCCGGTTTAATTTGAAAAACACATCGATCAATATAAATTTGATTAGTTTTTAAACATACAGAGAGGAGAGGTGGGGAGAAGAAATATTCTTTTTGTAGGATAAATACTACGAGATTTCATTTTTTTCTTCAAATTCTATTTTTATATGTTCAATAAATTGTGGATTAAAATGGAAATTCCTTGTTGTACTCGGGATTTATCCATGTATATATATTTATTTATTCGGAGATTGTGTAATATGGAAGAAAAAAAAATGGAAAACAATAGGGAACGGAGCCACAGCGAGCATATGTCGCCTATTCTGTGTGTCGGATAGCTATATGCATGGAATGTTATTTTTTTCTCGCATCTTTTTTTGCTGACCCTCAATTTGCATTGTAGATTTAACTGCAGAAAGCTTTCCAGTTGGCTCTTTAGAGGGCATTTTTACGGTGTAATGCATTGGGGGAACAGTATAAACGACAAAAGTGTACTATGGTAGACATATGAAAATATAGTGAAGCTCTTTTTTTTTTATTGGTGAGCGTCTTTTACGTTGATTCCAATTTCATAACCCAATATCAATGTTACCTGTTTAATATCAAGTTGCAATATTGGACACATATTGAGAATAAAATTTCAACTGTAATTCACGTCATCATTGAAATGTTATTGATGTGGAAATTGTATCAGAACAATGTCCAATATCATTTAGTGGTTTTCCGCTCCGACTGCACAATTTGTTAGATTGAAGAAGCAATTACATTGATGGTTGCCCGACAGCTTGTAAACCTACATATGTTTAATATGTATATATATATACCTCACTATTTTTAATACCAAATAATTGCTGAAACATTTACAATTGCAGTTGCTACGTTGCAAAATTTTCGCTACCCGACCTTTTACACTCATATGTTTATCCTACTCTATCTACAAAATTATCGACGTTTAAATTGCCAGTGACACAAATATATTATACCGCTGCGGAATATGCACCGCACGAGGATTTTTAACGAAAATTCTGAATGAAATAATTTTGTTGATTCATCGTATTTAATCATCGCTTATATACATTCATTCATTTTCCCCATTTCAATATTTTTGTTTAACCACTTTTAATCATGTTTGACTGTTTATAATGACGCATCAAATATTTATGAAACAAACATTTTTGAATACATGATAAAAATGAAACGCTTAAAATTTTTCAAACCAAATTTTGTTCAGCAGATTTATTTCAATGTCGTACATCGTGTCCAATATTACAAATGCATAGTTATACAGTTCATTTATGAATCTATGAATGTTTATTTCAATGTAATACAAAAAAAAAATACTCCAATATTTTAATGATAATGCATGTGAATTTATTTTCATCTATCAACTCAAATGGTAGATTACTATATATCAAAGTTGGCATTCTATAAGCCTGGAAATTCAAGGTCTCACGTAAAGAAAAAAGTATGAATATGTAAAGTTCCCATTATATGAATATATAGAATTAATTCAACATGAGATTCGAACGGGAGATTTATAATTCTGTCACAATTTGAACCAACTTGAACAAGCGAAGCTCAATGTGACTCGTGTATGTGTGAACTCATTCAGCACTTATGATTAGATAATGTATATATATATATATAGAACATATGAGTTGACAAATCCGAATTCAAGCCGCTCTAATGTATCATCAAAATATATAAGTTCTGTATAAAAATGAAATATGTCATAAAATGCTGGAGACAAAAGTGATTTACTTCGAAAAATTCACTGATTATAGTTTTGACATGTACCAATACGCAGTAAAATTTCTAAACACTCAAACACTTTACTCTCCATTTCCCCAAAATAGGCGGAGTCGAAGTTCTCCCAACTTTTCTTTCATCTGTTCCTAGCATCACAATCTCAACCAGAGAAGACGGGCAAATTCAAACAATACTGAATCCATACGGTAACTATGACAAAGTCAAAATAACGTGATTCTCTATGATATTGAAGAGAAGAACTTTCAGTATAGAACATAAACAAGAGAAGGAAATTTCGTTTTTGTGAAATAATTTTGAGGACGTATTTAATCTTCGACAAATCCTCGAAGCAGCAACATTCTTCTGTCACCACAATATTTTAGATAAAATTTCTTGGAACAATTTTTGATATTACTGATACTATTTCCTTGAATACAAATACGTATTGTATGTCTCGGCGTTTACAAAGTCTCGTATTCAGTTGAAAGTATATATTTATTTACAAATTCAGTTATATATATACAAGCAGCTTAACGCAAACATCTTCAATTCAGACAAATTCGAACGCATTTTCTGTGTTGTAAAATCACTTAGCATGCAAGGTAAAACTGATAAACTATCACTCAAGAGATGTTTTGTAATATTACTACAATTATGTTGTGATACTCAATAACAAGTTTATAATTTGAAGTAAATGCTTTGCCTATCAGCTTCCAATGCATTTTTTGTAAAATTACAATGGAAATTTTTAACAGTGTATGAATCTGGCTCATCAAATCTGGGTTAATGAAAATATGAAAATGTACCACCGCTTTCCATCGAAAACTCGTTCTTATTTTTTGTGTCGTACCACTACGATTTCAGATTTTTCTCATTAAAATGTGAATTGTTCTTTTAGAATCAAGCACTTCTTTGATGAAATTAATGTGGGGGTAAAGAATTTTGCAAAACATAACGTAATATAAATATTCCAACAAGGCACATGAGAATGTCACAGTAATGATCGCATAATATTTAATTGGAAACCATGTGCGCACTCTAAAATAACCGAGTACCTATTTCATTTTTCGCTGTTATTGGACTTGAACAAGCACAAACTCTAACTGATGTTCCTTGAAACTATTAAATAGAATAATGCGTTAGTAGACGATATTGCGCAAGGAGAATAACCAGCATGAGGCTTCAATGGCTCTTTCTCACAATCTAATAGCATGAATAGAACGAGACATAAACGCCACGTCACACAATATTAAACTTTATACCTAGCACTTTCGTGTTCACTGCATTCACCAGCTTTTCACGCTTCTGTCCCAAATAGTTCAAAATGGAATTATTTCTCGTTCTGTATTCTTCAGCAGCATTAATTTTGCTGATGGGGGACATTTCAACAAACAAATACATCCCCAAAGTGGATAGAACATATGAATAATTAACGAAATTATTTATTTCAATTCGCTAAAATATTTGCAAATCATTCCTATCAATATTAGGAAACTTGAACTCATTGCATTCCTCTGTTTATGTATTCATGCGAATAGCGAAATTTCGGTTACTTCATGAATTTCCATTGAAAATATAAAAGATTGAAAAGTTGAAGTTTCGATGTACCAAAATCACATGAAGAATTCAATTTGGAATTGTACATTTACTGTTATTCTTCCTATTCTTCAAAGTTTATGTGAATTCTGAAATTATCAAGCTTATTATTTTCTCATCTTTGGTTTTTTCTTCGGCACCCTTTCTTTTTACTGGGAAAAATTAATCGCACAACTCGACTGAACAGGTACAAGAGATATGGATAGTGTTCAACCAGTTCTACGTAATTATGTTCCCATTCGTAAATGAATTCATTTTTTCCAAAATATATGAAGTGGATTTTGTGTAAATATAATTTGAATGAGAAATGAAAAGCACAGATGGAATACTAAATCTAATTCGCATACAGTTTCAACCTTATTTGTAACTGAATTGAATAATTAATTTTCAATATCATTTGTAATACATGCATGGCAACTTATTATCCGTTTTTTATTCTTTCTATCAACGAATTACTTAACCATAATACAAAAATTTACAACAATAACATCAACTGGTATTTCATTATCATGCATAGATATTTGAGTTTATTCCGATATTGCCGACGTTTCCTCGGAACTATTATCAACATGAGAAGCCGGAAATGATATAGCATCTTTCAAATACCATTTACCGTCGACATTTCAACCCCCTCGGAATTATACAGTTCACCCTTATTCCGTCAGTGGAATAATAAGTAGCACGCCAATCTCCTATTCTCCTTTTAAGTTCCAGGAGAAAAGGAAAAATTTCATTGGCCACCCCTATGAAGTGAAAAGCGTTAAAGGGATGCAGCATGCCATTGAGTTATAGAATATTTTCCATCTCTATGTTTTTTTCATGTTCTTGGTGCAACGAGTGAAAAGGGGTTTATGAGTTGCAGACGAGCGCTAATGGCGATAAGACAGATATGGAGGATGGACGTTGAATTGACATGAAATCTCAATTCCGAAGAAAAATGTGATGAACCATTCATCAGAATTTACAACTTATTAAGGTATCAATATATCACAATGTTATCATTCGGACCTGAATAAATATACAGTGAATAGCTATGACTAGAATATTTGAATAGTATTGATAAATATACATATTTCTAGAGCAATTGAAGAGATAACACGAGGGAAAAAAAGTTTAATGTCCCCGAGCAGTTTAATTATAGAAAATAATTTATTTCATCCTCTTTTATGATTAATAGCTAATAAAAATTTTTAAATTATTATTAATTCAATTATTTACAGAAGGTGTGGTAAGTTTAATGGGGAAAATAGTTGGTTGTTTTTTCAGTTTCATGCGTGTGCTGAAAGGATGTGCAATGGAATTGAATGATGAGTGTCAAAACCATATGAATGAATGGATTGCTCGCTGACACGGCTCTCATTATAATCGACTTGTGAATAGTTGTGAATCGATGGGCAAGGGCGCGTACAACAATAGGATTTATCCAAGTGATGAGCGAGACTCGGCATCATCTTCGCTCCGTTTCGGATTTGTACGCAGCCGACGAGATTGAAGTATTATTACTTGAGGAAATTCGTGATCTTGAACCACCCCCAACAGCATATTCACGACCTGAGGACATACAAGACTTCGAAATTGGTAAATGAATGGCAAGAAAGGAAAAACTTATTTCATTCAAGTTCAATCGTTAAATATATTTATGATAAATCACAATTGTACTTATAATACAAAATATATATATAAACAGCTGGTAGCAGAACAGGGGGAGCCATAAGCTCCCAATCATCAGAGTTGGACTCACCTGGAGTTCACTCAACTGTCCACTCGTGGGACTCGCATGCCAATTACCATGGTCATTATGGTCATGGCGATCATAGGCATGGCTCTTCCACAAATGCACTGCCATGGCCAAGAGCCAGCCATCTGGTTCTCTATTGCGACATACAGGGTCATCTTAAAACGGCAACGGGTGTTGTCAGAATTTTATTGCTCGTAAGTGAAAAAAAAAAAAAAATGTCCTTTTGTTATTTTATATTTTGTTTTTTTACTGCATAATTATTATGAATGTAGATAACATCAGTGGCATGTTTGGCGACGCTTTGCAGCTCTGGCACTGCCAATGTCAGCCTATTTATGCTGCCACTCGTCGAACGCTTACGATTCATAATTTTCGTGGCAGTGTTTAGCCTTCTAATAACAACACTACTACTCTTCCTTGATATCTCCCATATTGTTTATATGTTTCCATTGAATTGGGAAAAACTCGTGAGTATACTTGATACAGCATCAACAAATGATAAATCATACAAACATAATATCGTCTATTATAAAATTATAAATTATTTAATTCGCAGAATTTTTGGATATTCAGTGGCATTGGCATTTCATATATTGCCGGTTGTGGATTACTTGGACTCACCATCTGGGAGTATCATGGGAGTGGTTGGGTACCACGTCGAACTCGTTCACAACTCACTGCCGCTGCTGGTCTTGCACTATCGTGCGCGTTTATAGCGTTTATCTTGTCATGGTTACATGGTCGAACTGGTATCAGTTGCAAAATGCCAACATCATCCCATGAACATTCGCAAAGTCAACTTTATAAGCCAGTGGGCTCGTCTTCCTCGGGTGTAAGTCATTGCAATCATAACTGATATTTTTTCTCTATTTTTTCTCATCTCAATTTTTTTGAATATATAAATACTTGAATGTCTTGATCATTAATTCATTGCAGCTAACGTTAAAGGACAAGAGTCCAAAGCAACCTCCAGCGTGGGTTGTACGGAACCAGAAGTCAAAAAAGACTGCCGACTCTGAATCAAATGCAACGAGCAAGGGCAATGGTAATTGTGAAAAGTATAAACCCGGTGCAAGGAGAAAGGATCATTGGGCATCCGCACGGCAACACTTTTTATCGCAAGATGATGATGAAATACAAACAATTCAACGTGATGAGAGTGATCTTGAACGAAAGCGTCGAAGAAAAAGACGCGATGACAGTGGATCCAGTGGTGGTAATGGTATTACAGCAATGACAAGTTGTAAATCAACCGAGGTTGGTACAAGCAGCGAAACAAATAAAGTTAGACGTGTACCGCAAAAGTTACCATTGCAAACAATTGAACGGCCACAGCCGCGGAGAAGTAGTGCTGCTAAACAACAAACGAGCATAAAAACGTCGAGAGTCAGTACGAATAATGATCTACAGAGCTATGTTGCGGCAACCGTTAAAGCTTGGGAACTTGAAGCTGGCAATGATCCAGAGCGTGCAGAGGCACTCAAAGTATCGTTACTGGAAGCGTCAACTTGGTCAGAGAAATGGCGACAACCTGACGATGTGCAGCCGTGCTCAAGCAAAACTGTTGACCCTTACACGTTTGGTTAATCCAAAAAATGAGACAAACAATCGAACCAAAAATATTAAATGGTAAAAAAAAATAGTAGGATGGAAAAGAAAACCCAGGGGCCGCTGATCGAATGCGATCTTACCTTTACCCGTTCGTTGATAGGCAAATCCTCTACATCTTGTACAAAGTTTATCCCGCCTTGTAAATTAACGCTGCCGTCAATCATATTTCGCCCGTGAGAAAAAAAAAGAGGAGAAGAAAAAATCCAAAATAGTAATAATGAACGATGATAATAATAATAATAATAATTTTAATATTAAATAGAAAAAAAGGTAGAATGGGGGGAGGAAAGGAACATAAACGTTATTTATCCTGTGAATATTTTTTGCTTGCGAATGAGATAAAAATAATAAATATATAGTATTCGTCATGCTGAGTGTTTGAAAAAAGAAAGGAGGGAAGACAAAGATTTATTACCTACGTATGAGCGATAACTGTAAAATAATCATTTGTGAACGTATTTTTATGCCAATGTAATTCAAATCTTTTTAATTATCCATGAAAGGAAATTTGATTTTTTCCGATTGGTGAAGTGTCAAATGATAATTCATCTATTAATGAACAGTGCTTGCGTACATGTAATCACAAAATAATAACACATGCCCAATTGAAAAAAATCCGATCCACCTCAATTTCATGACCTATTCAAACTATTTTAAATAATTGCAACACATCCTCTATACCGCCCAGGAAGAAACACAAAAAAATAAACAAATGGGAGGAAAAGAATTAAAGTAACGAGAGAGTAACAGCAAGTACAGGAGACCGTGCCTGTGGATTAGTAGTTATTATTTTTCTATTTAAAGGTCACTTCGAATGTGATGATTTCCTTTCTCAAATAAAAACCATCGGGCAATAGATATGTCCAAGTCCACGAAAATATTAACTCGGATAGGAAAAACCAAGAGCTTGCAAGCAGAACTCACTCGAATAATTATAAACAAAAGAAACAAATAGAAAAAGTTGGAAAATTATTTGCCTATCATCGATTAAAGTGAGTTTTTGACAATGTGAAAAGACGAGAGATAATGAAAAAAAGAAAAGATTCACTGCCAAAAACAAAATGAAGTATAGTTTCGAATTAATGTTAAATTTCCAAGAGTACGGTGTAAAACATCGATATTCACATAGTAACTTGGGTGGAAAACCAAAAGGGAAATATAGTGATAATCCAATAAGATATTCCTTCATCGACTTTAATATTTTTTCACCACTCAAATTCTCTTCACAAGTTATCAATTTAAATTTGTTCATGTTAAATTACTCTTCGAAAATAAATAATTTTCAACAGAGTTTCAAAGCACACATAAAATAGTGAATAATTTACGTATTTCATATGTCTTACAATACAGAACGGAAGAATTTATGGATTTAGTAAAGTATAAAAAGATAAAAATAATAACAAAGCGTGACGTTGAAGAACAAGAAAATATATGAATAAAAGTATATATTTTATAATCCGAGTCGTGCGAAAGACGACGAATAATTATTAATAATTTTCATTAATATACGATGCAATTTATCTCCACGAGTGTCGAATGATATCGCTGGGTGCAACAAAATTTAATTATAATAAAAATAAAACACATTGTACAAGTAACGGGTTAAAAACAAAAGGCATCAATAGATTTGCAATTCTCTTAACGCACAACATGAACTTGTAAATGTATATAAAAAAAAAAGAAAAACCGATGAATATCGATAATTATCATTACCAATTTGTCTTCGCATGAAAAAACCACAGCGCTAAAAAATAGGAAGCGCCATTTTCAATAATAAATAATTAATTCAATAATTTCAATCGATATAAGTGAACACAAGAATTGCCTGCACATCAGTTCTTGGGTCTTTTCTTTTCAATTTTTTTTTCTTGTCATCTGAAAAATCCTGTTGATATTAACTAATAAACAAATACGACAATCCAACTATCGATATTCAACTATAAGGTATAATAATTATGCAATAACCAACTTTTGCCTAGCAACGATTATTTTATTAATTTATCAACGATTAAAACATGTTAAAATGTAATATTATAGACCGGGTACTCATTCGCAGGAGAATTTGCATACATATATGTTGATGTAAAATATACGGATGAAAGAGAGAATAAGCTTTGATGAAACTCATGTTAACTATAAAATTGTTCTTTGATGGTAAAAGCCGAGAAGAAAAGAAATAATGAATAAACGAAATAATATTTAAGACAATTGAAAAAGATATATCTCCTCCGTTTCAAAATAGCATCTATGATAAATGGGATAGTTTGAATTGAAGAGTGCGAGAGGATAAAAATTGAATAAATATTAATAAACAAGAATCCTTGGACATGTAATGATCCCTATATTTCAAGAGCTATTCAAATTTCAGCCTCGAGGCTGTGGCGGAAAAAAATGAAACAGCAAGGAATGTGCGAACACGCGTGATCAGGTGTATAACTGTATATGTGTTGTGTGTGTGAACATGTATAAATTCTTGTAACTCAATTGAAAAAGTATGGCAAAAGAAGTTAAATTCATCACCAAATTGTTCATTAATGATAGCGATGAATCATTAAAATATCCTACATAATTAACTCAAATGTTTACGAGAATTATTTTCATATAATAGTTATGTACAATCGAAACAAAAGAAAAAACGCACGGATACCTTTTTATCTTTCGCTCAGTGTCTCTGTCTATTTTTCTCACCGATATGTGAATACATGAAATGATAATTTCAATTATGAACACTACTCATCTCATTTTCCTTCAACTTGACAACAATATTTTCCAATTTTCGTTTTTTCGCTTCTAATTTTGTTTCGACGGGGATGCAATTATTCATTTGCGATGTTGAATCCTGGCTCGTATATAGCAGTCGTGAGTCATACGCTGCATGTATTGAAGGAGTCTAGAAGATAATTACAATTAAATTGATTGTTTGCAATGGTTCAACATGATTTTCACGTATCTGACAAAATTTATTCCATCTTTCTCTACCTCCTGTGCAACTCTGGTTGGGTGATAGTAAGGCATCCAATCACTAGAACGGGCGCATGCATTTGGTATTACTGAATATTCTGGTTGAACAAATCTTTGGGCATAAGATGAGCCAGCCATTAATCGTTGAGGAGGTTGAAAAATCCAGTGATGTTGGAGATTATTTGGATGATAAGGCTCGTAATCATTACGAGATTGGATGGGTGCGAGAATCAATGAGTTTGCCACAGCCACTAGAAGCAGATAAAATTAGATATTGATAGCCTCTAGTTCTGTATGTAGATAAAAGATGGAACACTGCCCCATCACCAATTCTATTTATTTCTTTACTTTTCGCACGTTGGACATTCAACAAAGCATCATAATATTGTCGTTTGTACGCCGCCAATTCAGATATTGAGTATGATTGATTATAAAAAGCATCATTTGTTTCATTATGATAGTCAGCCATCTCCCTCTTAACATCAGATGAATTGTTTTTCATTGGTTGCTGTGATTGTGGCTGTGAATTTTTTTCCACGTCAGTATTTGTTATTTGAATATTATCTATGAGGTTTCCAGTGGCTCTTGGGATATCACCAGTGGGATTAGGAGAATCATCCTTCTCAGCACGATTCAAAAAATTTTTAATAGACTCTGCGAGATTAGTCCCAGCTGTCAAATTTTCAAGTATGCAATCTTCAATTGATATTGGCACATAATTTCCACAATTAACCACATCCATTTTATATATCTCATTGCGAATCGTCTCTTCATTTTTTTTCAAATCCGTTGGCTCTGGGCTTATTTCACTTCTTTTCGGCAAATTGTAATTGTGTTCGTTGAGATCTGAATGTGTTTTTATGTCGCTTTTCTCATCACACACTTTATTGTCTTCTCGTTTAACATGCTTTTCTCTTGATCCTTCAGTAGTTGAAGATGAATTGTTCAATAATCCACTAGTAATTGTGTGTTCATTATTGGACTGTACATTACGATCTGTTGAAACGATCTGAAATATCAGAGCAAAAATATAAGTTAAAGTATAAATCATGGATTGATAATAAATTAATATGATCCTCTTCAAAACCATGAAAATATTCAGAATAATTATAGCATATCCTTTGCCTGATAGGAACGATTGAAATAATGCACATTTGGATTGAAATGTGCAACAGGAATTCGCAGGTATTTATTGTCCAGTGTTTTGACCAACATATCGCGATAGTAGGGATTCGATTGTCGTGCTTGTCCATTTTGGAAATAATATGGAGTCTGAGGCCAATTGAACTTATAGCCATTTAATGATAGATTAGCCATTTGATCACCATGACATTCCGGAATAAAATATTGCCCCGAATCATGTCTTGGTAAATTTGTGTTTTGGTGTTGAACCTCAGTTGATGGGAAACCACGGAAAGAACAATGATCTTGAGATAACATCTAGACCACATGGAATCAAATGATTAGATAAACAATCAAACAACAAGCACAACAAGGTTGCGAAAAATCCAACATATTTTGTATGAGAATTTGGATAACCTGTGGGGATTCCGAACGTGATAGATCTTTGGCCATATTGATGTTTTTCATTTTGGAAGGAATCTTCTCTGGTACCGATTGATCCACGATATTCCCAGCTTCAGCTCCTCTCTTCGTTTCTCCAACTATCGGATTTGTCATGGATGATAGCAATGGATAACTGCGGCATTAAGAAAAAAATAATAAATTAATACTAATTGTAGTAGTCAGAAAAGCATGATGAAAAAAGCAAAGGTGGAAACAATAAAAAAAACTATACTTATGATGAAAAATTGGAGCATCAATTCTAACAAATCCTGTAGCTTTGAAAAAGACTTCTCTGATCATTTCATCCGAAGAGCCTTTAGGTGGTGGCACCATGGATACCAACAGTCTCAAACCATTGCCGTCAAAATCTTCAAGCAACACAAAAAGCGTTTTCAGGAGTCTTTCATATGCCTGAATACCATCCTGGGGTTGATACATATGAAGAAGACGAGCGATAGTTTTTGTGATGTTTGTTCCTCCATAAGTGATACGTAATGCCGTCCATAAAGAGGTGAATGCCTCTAAGTCTGGTCGTATGGCATCAATTGCGTCACCCGACACTGCGACCAAATTTATAAAAAATACTATAACTATTACTCTGATGTCAAATTAAAAAATGAAATGAATAAATTTTGCTATGATTCCACTTACAATTCGTTGTGTTGAACATTGTGTAGTAAGACAAGAATATTATAAGCTGACAGATACAACTTATTCAATCGTCATTTTACTCCACGAAATAAAGGACACGACAATGAAAAAAACATTTGACGATCGGCAGGGGAATGAACACGTGAGTGCGAAAAATTATTTTCGAACATGTTTGCAAACGAAATAACTGAAGAGAATCATGTATATAGATACTGATAAACAAATCGAAGAATGTTCATAATACGTCGAAAATAAAACATAATAACAGATGGATTTTGCAATGAATTCTAGTAGTTCCTCATATAATCGGTACACACAATTAAAATTCATTTCTGGCAGCAACTCAGCAGGATTGTGATAATGCATTCGTTTTCAGTTTGTTAATAGCCAAATGCTGTTGATTGCTATCAATACTTGAGCAGGAAATAGCTATGCATCAGAATGAGAAAAAAAAATATATATAGTTGAAGAATTGGCATTCGGTGGATGAATTATGACAGATAATCTACAGATGTTAAAACGATATAAATGAGTGGTTGGTATTATTCAAATGGAAAAGTAAGACTGAAACGTTTAGATATGAATGTATTTTGCAAAGACCACACTAATAATCCTCCAAGCGGATTTGCGTATATTAACTCATTAAATTGGCGGGGAATGTTCGTATAAAAGCCAAGAACTTACCAGTGCTGAAGTGTATTTTGACGAAGATGTTACGGCAAAGCAGTTGCCGTTTGTGTTGCACTATTCTCACTTTAGTCGTTGTGATTACGGCTAAACCACCACCAGGTCCATCACCATGGGCAACCTACGGTGCTGGAAAGTCAGGTAAAACGAACTTTTTGTTGGAATAGAATTACTTGCCGTACACATATTTGGATATTCTTCATGCCTTCTTTTATTCAATTGATTTACCAGTTTATACGAAATCTCTGGGACCACCCGGTGGACTGGATACAATAACCGTTCCCTACGGACCGAAAACGCCATCATTTTTCCCAAAGTTCGTAGATCCAAAAACAATGATATCATCAAAGACCGATTTTCTGAGTAATCTCTTTGGTGGAATGGGTCCCGTTAGTTATCCTTTCACTGCACCTGTTCTATATGCATCGAAGTTTGGTGATGAATCGAAATACGGGGTACCCGAATTAGAAAATATAATTCCCACTGGAAATAGTGATGGGACAAACATCAAGAGATCAATGTTCGGGCCAATGAGTTCGAAATTTGGACCAAGCGCGTCGCCATTTAAACCCTTTGCACCGAAATTTAGTCCTCAATTCAACTCCCCATTCGCCGATACAACATCGGGGTTTGACGCTCAAGCAAGAAGGAAACGAGGCGTTTTAATGGCAGAATCCGCCTCACCAACTTACTATGGCCCTCCGCCAGCGTATCCCGGACTGAGCCCAATAGTCGAAGAGGCCGAAACTGACATACCAACATCATCAACAGGTATTCCAAAGCAGTTTCTTCCTGGCTTCTTTGGACCATTTGGACCATTTGGATTTGCAACGCCATCACCAATGATTGATCCCAGTTTCTTCGCATCAAAGAAAACTGCATTTTTGAATAGCCTTTTTTCAAGCTTGGCTACAAGCACACCAGCAACAACCACGGATGTTCCTGTAGCAAAGAACACAATTGTTCCACCAGGTTTTTGGTCACCAATAGAAACAGCCACAGCCATGCCCGTGCCAAAGAGTACAATTGTTCCACCAGGCTTCTGGGCACCATCATCAATCATTCCTACACCTGGTGAATATACTGACAAAGTGACAAAATTTCTAGACAAATTAGTTGAAAGTATCCAATTGAGCAAAATTAAGGCTGCTGCGAATGAAACTGACACCGACGACGAGTCAGCGGTGACTAAAAGTAATTTTGTAAGATCAGTAATAGCTGACACATCATCGAAAACAAAAGTTTCTGCATCCATTGAAGATCTTGCAACAATAACAGCCGCCAAAGATGCTATTGTTGATTCAATTATAGCTGAACTGGGGTCACTAAAAACAGATATGATCAATAATCTTGATGGATTGATATTAGCAGAAAAATCAGAGGTGGCGAAGGCCTCGACGGCAGCTGCCGCACCTGGTAAGAAGCCGATGAAGCCATTCAAAGCAGCTTTTGCTGGATTGTGGGGTCCACCTGTGCCATCACCAGACGATCCTTTTCTGCCCTTCAAACAAAAAATGAATACTCTCAGTCAAGTATTCGATATGTTGACTGAATTACAAAAAAATATCACCATTGCTGTAACGGCCGCTATTAACAGTCGTGCGACAGCTACTGCTACTCCATCCGCCCCAATTCAATCGTATAACAGCTATATGCCGCCCAACCCAAGCATCCCCCCATCAATAAACATATCATTCTGGGACGCTTTGAAGAGTAAATTGGCAACTTTTGATGAACCCACAATGAAATATACCGCAAGTAAATATGCAGGGGGGCCTACAAAAAGCCCAGCGCCACTCTGGTCGCCTTACTCACAAGATAATACAATGAAACGGCATGTTGATGAAAACGGTTACGATTCACATGATGATAATGAACATGGGTACGATAATCAAAATGATTACAAGCGCGCTGTGAAAATGTCGATGCACCAAGGCTATCAGAGTATGCCACCGGGTACTGTCGAAAGTGTTGAAGCTGGTGGTGGTTCGGTCCCTGGCCATCAGGGCGGTGGGATAAAACTTCTTGTGAGTACATAAATTAGTAGATTGGCATTGAAATTAATTTTCCATAGTTTTTTTTTTTCATCATACATATATTTTACGTATATTGGATTTGCCGTTGGCCAATTTGATTGCAGATACAAATGCCCAAGTCGAATGTGCCAGACTATAATTGAGTGTTAGTCGTCTAATGAATATTTTTATACAAAAACACAGTCGCAGTTTTATGACTGATCGAAACCTCAAACTTTATTATTAAATAACACGTCTTTCTCTTTATATTCTGTCAGGATTCTCAGAGTATTAATGATGATGAATCATGGAACAAGTGGTCCAAATGGGGTGAATACATTCAGAATCGTTACAAAGACCAGCGGCTACATCATCACAACCATCATTGAATTCAATGTCTGTTATCAATGATTTCACTCAACATCCATGGAAAATAAATATTCTTATTTGATTTGCTTATCACTTTTTGGTGATAAACAAAAAAAGTAAACGTGTAACGTTCATACTATATAATTGAATAAAAGCATCATTCCTCAGTCAAGCTTAACATATACATTAATTTGATTAACAATCAGTTTTTTATATTTGTGCTCATTCGCAATTACTTATTCGAATTATTCTTTTCAAGAAAATTGTGCATATGGGTGTAATCCTGCATCAAGTGCGTTGCTGTAATTATATGGAAAAAAGCAATGCATTGCTCGCAGGATAGCATTCGTGTGCTGGGAATCAACAACTCAGATTTCAAATAAATAGATAACACTAAAAAAACAAACCATTCTTATCGTTATTATCTGTTTTTCTTCATTCTGCAATTCCACAGATATAACAGAGGACATTCAAATGCCGTCAGCAATGACTGATCATTCTATTTCATTTGTGACAATAAATTATAAACGGATTCTCGTATGTTACTGACTCACACTTTTGTATTTACTCTACTTTTTTTTGGCTCCCAATATATCATCTGATCTTTGTTACACGAGCGATGAGCTGTTCTACTTGAGCGTCTATTCTTATTACCATGAATAATGATACTAAAACACTCCCCAAACTTACAAGAAATGATAAACCCTCAAAAATCAATTTTGGAGCGAATATTTTCCAAACCATCAAATGACGACAGTGAATGGTAGCAGCGAACATACATCCGAATGTCTGGAACAAAAGGAGTGAAAAATAGACCCATCTCATACCATAATTAATATTTTTATCAAATGCTCAACAAAGTTGAAAGAAAACAAACACAATTTGATTACCCGCAATCCGTGTATGAGCATGTATTTTCCAGTAACTATCAGAAGTGCATGATGGAACGTCGACTCTTTGTCGAATAACACCAATTCACCCCTTTTCATATCTTCATTAATTCGAAATTTGGTCTTAGCCAATTTAGGAATCATTACAAAAATAGTGAATGGTGCAATAACTAATAACGGCAATGTTGCTCCCAAGATCATATGTGACCCAAAAGTGTTGATACCTGAAATAAAATCCCATATCATTACAGAAACATGAGTATAGCAATCAACGAATGAATAGGAATTGATTAAATTTTACCAATTAGAATGGATGGAATTATATTGCCATAATAATGGCCGCCAGTACCAATAAACGCCGCATCCCAATGAATTGTTGAGAATGTCGGTTGATGACCGCTACCGTAGAAAAAGTATTCCGCAATAAGGAACCAGCTGAATATCGCTGGACTGGGTATTTGAAATAGTTCCACTAGACGACATTAAATTATCGTGTCTTTATTCTCTTTCTGGTACATCAAAGTCTGGATGGGAAAAGTATATTTACCAATATCATTGGCGTTGCGATAACGCTCAATGGCGATAATTCCCAAAACTGCTGTGCAGGTAACAACCATTAGCATGGAACTCGAAGCTAAAACGTTTCCGAGCAATAATGCATATAGGAGTGTCAGAAAAACACTCAATGATATAAATGCCGCACTATAAACAGTTCCCAAACCATAAACAATTGGTATATCATTGTCATCCTTAGTTCTCGGTGTGTAGAACAATTCTTTAATTTTATCAAATAATTTTGGCACCATATTTTCGCCCTGATAGATGCGAAAGGCTTCACGCTTTTGTGGCAGTAAAAATACACCAAGTGGTCGCAAAAACAATACAATGATGGCAAGTGATACAAATACGTAAACAACATCTGGCAATGCATTCATTTGATATGACAAAACAAATTTAACTTTTCCATCTTTTGGTAATCTTTGCAGTACCCAATAGCTGCCGGTACAAACGACGATCAGACCAGGACAGTAACGCGCTACTGTGATGGTTGGTGAAAACCCCGTGAGATTACCACAATTCCTCAACCATATTCTCACAACTGTAATGTACAATGCCGATGCAACAAGAGAAATTGTGAGTAGAATACGTCCCCAACTTTGGGTTAAAATTGAACCAACTTTGCCCGAAAATATAGATGATGTGCACGATCCATTCATTTGCTCCTCACGACAACGCCAAAAATAACTTGATAATCTTATCGCCAAACAGACAATAAATCCGACGAAAATCAATAATGTCGTGGATTTGTGGGCAGAGATTGATTTATTTGATGATTTCAATTTTTTGTCATGACTCTCAGTCGCTGCATCTTTCTCAATATTGTAAATCAATAAACACACAAGTGTCACAAGAAGAAACGAAAGGACTTTGTCCTCCTCAACAATATAACTGTTTGAAAATAGTCCACATATTGTCAAAGATAGGATTATTCTCATGATATAATTCATCTTCCTGTTGCGTGAATTGTTATACCATGTATTTGATATTTCATCCCAATTCTGTATAACAACCATTGCCAGTAATAGAATCGAAATTATTCCGGTTGAAAGAAACACCATATTGAGAAATTCATTAATGATTTTCAGGGTGTAAAAACCATACACAATCAGTACAATCAAACCGTTTGCTAGTGCCGATACAAGTAAAAATGCTGAATCGAATATCTTTACCATTCGTATCTCTTGTACACCATTAATGATCAAATATGTAAAAAAAAGGGTACAAAACATAATCAACAATCCTTGTAACATCAACTTCGAATCGAATTGCACCCAAATTTCTATGCAAAAGTCACGGACAGTTTTTAAATATTCATGTGCATCCAAAACAAATCTCGTTACACTTTCAATATTATCTCCAGTGCCATCATCGATTTTTGTCGCTTCTGTTATCAGTTTTTCATATTGTTTTTCAAGTTCCAAAATATTTTCATCCGAAAATAAGAATGAATCTGACGAGTAAGTGTCGATATATCTTTTTGTTTGAATTATGTTGCTTAGGACAGAATGTACAATGAATGAACTAGAAGTTCTTGATGTTTTCAATGTTGGCAAACAATCAACAATCAGCGATCCAATATTAGAAAATGGAATTGGCGTGCCCAATATTGCTGAAAATGTTGGTACAATATCAATTTGATTCACTACTCTCGGCCGCTTAATTTCAAATCCATTCATAAGTGGCATTTTGGAGTAAACAAATAATGCAGCTTCGATTTCATTTGAACTATCACCTCCATGATCACCCATCTCAGTCATTCCATGATCCCCCATCACAAATAATATTGTATCATTACTCAAAGTCTCAATTACTTCACGAATAAGACCATCCGTCTCACTCAATTTTCTTGCCATTTCCGGATGATTTTGCCCATGTTTATGTCCACAGTGATCGACACCCAATGTATGGGCTATTAATAATGACCAATCTTTTTTTTGCAATTCAAAAAATATTCGATTTTGTACTTCTCTATCAACAGTATCGAGATCCCATACATTGAACGAAGGCGATGGAAATTGACGCAAAAATTTTCCTGGATATAGTCCAGTCCATGTATCATCACCCATGAATACAACACCATTATGAGAATTTTGATCAATTAAATTGTCTTCATCCACTCGTTCAGATGCGAAATTCGCGCTGATGTCAATAAAAGTTGGTAATGTACCAGTAGTGAATGCCTTTATTCTCTGCATTGTTGTTGTTGGAGGATCCACAATACTTTTGTACAATCTCGTATTGCTTGGATATTTTTTGAGTAATTCATGAACAATTGGAATTTTATTACGATAATATGGCACATCATTAATATCATCTTGCCACTCCATAAATTCATATTTCAAAGCATCAACTATCAAAAACACTATTCTTCCTTGAGGTTCTAGACATATTTCATTCGTTGATTTAAAATTGGATAAAGTATTCACCACATCACAATTATTCAATGAATTGCATGAAGTACAATTGCTGCGTTCCATTCGTGATACTCGTGTCAGAAAAAAGCCATTAAGAAATAAAAATAATCCAGCAATCATCAAATACGATATCCATCCAAGGAAAATTAAATACCACCAGAGCTTACCCATTTTTCTATTTTTATTTATTTTTTTAATCCTCTATTATTTCCTAAAAAAGTGTATAACCTGACTTTTCCTTTTCCTTAACAAATAACCATGATTCACGACGAAATATTAAAAATGGTTTAAATGTACATTCTAACAAATATTTATTATTATTCTTCGTTTTTCTTTCATAGTCACATTAAAACTAATAACGACATAACCTTATAGAGGATAGGTTAGACACAAGATAATTTGTGACTCACAATCGTTTGCCACCAGATATACATAGATATATATTATGGTCAACTCAACTATGCGCACTCGAGTGCTTTGCCCAGACCATGAACAAGTTGGCGCAGACTATTAATACTTTCCCACGTATTATACATGAAAAAATTCTTCCAAATTGCTCCTTCTCATTTGCAGTTGTTCCATTTGTATAATTGAATGATTGAATAATTGAATTTTCGAGTTTTTCAGCAAGCAAAAAAATCAAATTTTTTCTGCAAATATACCGCCAGGCAATAATATGAGTAGGGTAAGGGCCAATATCCTGAATAAAATTGTTACCATCATACGGAATGATAAAACTGTTCCGAAAACATTCATAGATGGCGTTTGTCAGTCGATTTTTGACGAAAATATGGCATTTTTTGCCGGATAACAGCACAAATGATTTCCTTACAGAAAATTCAATATTTTCCAATACATTTTAATTGTACTTTGAGAATTGGAAAAATAGAAATAATGAAAATTTCAATTCTACTAAGACAAATCAAAAAAATTCAAATGACAGGGTGTTCAATATTTTTCAATACTTTTTAATTCCAAATTAAGTTAGCTAAAATACCCAGTACTTGCACACTCTTTAAAATAGACCCAATCCTTGAACAATTCAAGAAAATTTATGTTATTAAAAAATTTCAGCTATTAATATTAATACGATATGTATTTTCAGATGATTTGATACCTTTGGGAATGATACAGAAAAAATTTTGAATCTTTAATGTAAAATATTATTGTTCATTTCATTTCTAATGATGTGGTAATTTAAAGTGCCGATTAATATTAATTCCTACATAAATATCATACTCACCAGCACAAAAGGAAAATAGCCAAATAATTCAAAGTATTCAAATTTTGAACAAAAAAGTTATTTTAAATTTTATTTTACATTCCATTTATGCTATAATTCGTTTTTTCGGTGGTGTTTCGTAGTTTTCAGTTGCTTCTTGTGTTGAGTTTTCATCCTCCAGCAACGTTTCAACACGTTCACCAATAGATAGGGCAAAATTAGTACTGGCACTATCGTCTCCATGCTCATGGTCCAAACTTTCTTCATTGACATCGTCGAATTCGTTGTTATCATCTTCCATTGTAATCTTTTTGCAATTATCACAACTCTCTCCTTTGCAATCCTTGTCATCACATTTCCGCTATTATGTCGCGGAAACTTGTCTTCTCTTTCCACACAACTTTGCGCAACAGGAATGCTCCATCAACAACAAAATAGCAACCAGTTAACTCCGATAAGTTGAATGGTGAAGAATTCAAACTGTCATATAGCTCCGATTTGTTTGCTTCTCTCATAATGCCTTTATAATCAAATAATGCCATTGGATAGGGAGCCAGTTTAAAAAGGAGAGCGTTATTTATTCTTGACTTATCGTTTATCATAACAGCTGCAATTCTTTGAAAAAATATAAGGAAGTATTTATAACTTTTTTCTCACCATCCAATTCTACAGTTGGAACCGTCGAGATTAAAGTTTTCACAGTATTTGATTTGGAAAATTTATAGTTCTCTACATTGAATCCTACTATATTAGCCATGCTTGCCCTGCCTTTCGATATTGCTTTATGGCAGTCTGTATTCGATTCTTCTGCCAATCCTGTCGACAGTGATAACAATTTTGGCGAACGAACAAACGGATTTTGCATTTGAAACCAAGATTTGAAAGTTTTTTTATCACTAGTTTCACGTTTTTGACGTGCTGGTGTGACATCAATATGTTGATCGAAAGATTCCCACTTTATATTAACAAAATCTTCTAGCTGGTTCATAATTTCAATGGCATAAGGCATCCCTTCCAGAAATCGAGACATTACACTTGTTGTCATACTGCGACCATGTGATAATCCTTGGCTTCCTGTGTGAATGGTACGCAAAATCCCAATCCATGAAAATGAAATAAACCCTCCAAGCAACAATTCCTGGCTCGATCGCAGGTGAGTCCGCCGTTTCAAGAGTGACAACCCTCATACCTCCCCAGTCCTGAGTATGGGAGCTTTTTGACTTTGATGAGGATAGCATCAACAATACCATCTCACCATTGAGAGCCAATAAGTATAAACTCCACTACCAAAGGCAGCTTAGTGTATTGTTCCTGCACATTATATGAGCGATTACTATATTATCAACGCACGATTAATGTGTGCACACAAATACACCATAAGATGGCGCCAAAATTCACTCATTAAACTGTATTGGATGCAGTATAATGAAGGTGTCTCAATCTCGCGCGAAAGTGAAGCGCAGCTCCACTGCATAACATTTTAATTGGTCATCATCAACATTTTTATTGTGTTTCATACACACATGAACATTCAGAATGGTTGTGGGAACTCAGAATAACTTAAATTAATCGTACAATGAGCACGAAGCTTTGTTCGTCATCACATTTCTCCAAGTCCGGCCATAATTTTATAACAGTGACCACAACTTTAAAATATCGGCATGGACCGGCCAATAGTTGTTCTTTTAATAATCGGAAGATTATTGCCGTGTATATTTTCGGATGGAGAACGGACAGAAGACATGATGTTAATGCTAGAAGGCGTCCAGTTGGATGGCCCAGATAGAGACGATCCAGCCAAAGTGAATGCAACAGCAATATCACCAGAAGCTCTCGAATGTCCATCAACAAATATTGTTCATGTGAAATATAAATGTCCCGGACCCTCAAATTCATGGACCGATTGTTCAAAATCCCAGTGTTGTCCTGGTTACAATTTAATTAATGATGAATGTATTCCAAGACATATTAATCCCTGCAGTTTGAATTTGTGCGAACAACGGTGTGCGTTCATATTTCAAAGAGTTGTGTGTACATGTTGGGATGGCTTCAGATTCACTGCTGATAATCGGAAACGTAGTAATCAACCAATGTGCACCGATATTGATGAATGCAAAGAAGGCATACACGATTGTCAACAAATTTGTGAAAATACACGTGGTAGTTTTGTTTGTGATTGTGAGAATGGATTTATCCTTCGAAATGATAATAAAACGTGCATGCAAATAACTGACGGATTGAATAATGATAATGAAAGATGCCTGGCAAACTGCCATACAGTCGGGCAATTGCAGAAAACAGCTTCGAGACTTCAAGAAAAGTTAACGGCATTGGAGATTGCCACTTCACTTTTAATCCGTGGTGGGGCTCAATATCCATCTCGCCATGCAACAACAGGTCCACCAGGACCGCCCGGAGCACCAGGGCCGCCAGGACCACCAGGACCGCCAGGATCAACTGGCACTCCTTCGTCAGATGACCTTCACCATACCTCTACGGCTTACACTGATGAAGTGGCTAATGATAATCCACATTCAATTCTCGATAGTTTCATTCAGACTAACGTTGGATACTGCAAATGTCATCGTGGACCAATCGTAAGAATTGTCGTTACTTACTTGCTCTTGTAGATTTTAATTGTACGTAAAAGATAACATTGACGAAATACTACATCACTGTATATTCAAACCCAGAATTTTGCAACTTTGTCGGCCAAAGCCAAATTCTATTCTCAGTCCAAAATATTCAAAGCTTAGTTTTGTTTGGGATGAATTTAGGGCCCGCAAGGCCCGCCTGGAAGCCCTGGAAGAAAAGGTGCTACAGGTGACAGAGGTCCAAGAGGTGCGAAAGGAGCAACGGGGAATTTGGATTTTCTTCTTTTGATATTGGCAGACATTCGACACGATATTACAAAACTACAAGAGCGAATTTTACCAGGAGAAATGTGAGAAATGATTCTCAATCTAGTTCATTGACATACAACAATTCTTATAAATTCAATCGCAATAATCCCAAATTCGACTATTTCTATTCTTTTATTAGATTTCCAAAATTCGACTTTGAAGCTGTTTTGAAGAAACAACGTGCAATTATTGATACCAAAATGGATGAAAATGATTACAGTGATGGCGTGAAAAATTTTCATGCATCAGAAGCACTTCGAATCGCCGATTACACACCCGAAGAAAGATTTCTCGAGTCTTCGGGCGATCAATGGGATCACTATGACGAATAACGGTACAGTTCATTAGACAGCATTCGTCTACCTATACATACATTGCTTGTTTAGGAAGACTGAAATATCAATGAAGAAGATAAAGAGCATGGAATTGCGGCATCATTATTAAACCTCCTCTTCTTCCGCTTTTTTCAAGACGAATATGTGAAGCTTTTTGTCGGTGATAAATTGCCATTCTGAGGCCGTCCCATGCCGAGGTCCCGCGCCTGCGTTTGCAACAGTTGCCTGATTCGAACAGTTGCGTATTGGTCGCGATAGAATCCCACCTAGATAGATATATATATATACATACCCATATACGTATATATATATATATATATACATACATATGACAAACCACGAGAAATCTCACGTACCAGTTCCATTACCACGCCCATGAAATTTTCCCACCTCAGATATTACAAATCAAACTACTGAAATAATTATCTTCGTAAATGTATGTGTAATCAACCAATTTTTTTCTTGAATAAAAAATCTACATTCAATTTGTGTCTGATGTAGAACCAAGACTTTTGAATATAACACTTCATTAAAAACTGCAGATTTAAACCACAAACGACAAAATTTTCACGGGAAAAAAGCTGAGTCATAATGAAACTTTGCATAAACAATTTTGCGCAGTTTGGAACGATAGCTGATTCATGAAAACGAACAAGTGACCCCTCAGATAGCGGTGATAATGATATATATAAGAATTATCGATTGTATAAAGGATGAGATGGAAAAAAATGTCGACAAAAAAGATATGTAATGGTCGCATATGTGTATAAATATATAGATTTTTCACGGTGGTGTGTTTGAAGGGTTGCCGGAATATAATATATAGCCAAACATTGAGCATGGGTATGAGCTTTTAGCTTTTGACCATTTCGTCCGACTCATTCTCCCACGAATTTTTTTTTATCAGCGGAATACTCCATACCCCTACACATCCGTATCTATATCCATCATCAGTGGCGTTTTTTTTTTGTTTTTTTCATTTTTTATCACCCAGACTGGATATCGTTCTACATATATATATACTTGCAAGAGACGAGTGAGCGAGAGAGAAAAGGTTAAAAAATGAGCCAGGACATTATTTTTCCTACCTCTGTCCCATTCCCCAATATAGAGTCTGGCAATTTTGCCTGACCAGTCCAGTCGCACTCTCAGTTTTACATCCACACACATGCACACACCCATGCATATATATTATATATTCCACGTATAATACCACTGGGACCCTTTACCATCATCCTTCTAACGCTTTCGCGATGTGCCGCATCAGCTAACCTGAAAATGAATATATGTGAGATGAAAAATGGAAAAAAAGAGCACACGCGTGTATGTATGTCCATATACGTGTATATATATATACATATATCCCGATGCGATTCCAGTCCGACAGTCGTTTTGGTGATATAGATATATATATGCACACTCTCGACGATGTCGTTGGCAGCGGGGCCATTTTCAATTCAATCTGTTAAAAGCACGTCAAAAAGTCATACGATATTTCATTTGAAGCTGATATACTCTGTGCTGATATACGCGGCTTATCCGCCATATTGCAATGCAATTTTATTCGTTCATGTATTTATATGAGCTATATAATTAATATCTGTGCAAAACTCCTCGATGAATATGGATTGAATCAGGAAATCATTCGTCTGTGTATTGGTAGTATATTGCAAAGTCTATTCGAAAAGTTCTTACTCACTTATTGTCCAATTCTGATTAATATTCCTATATTTTTTCAGCTATAGTGGGAAGAAAAATACCAAGATTAAACTGACCTAAAGAAGCGAATGAATTTCTATTTCACAAAGTTTCCGATCTCGTGTAAATTGTTCAATGTACTTATTCACAAGCGAAATTTTCGTATGTTTTGAAAATTTTCATCCTAACTATGAGATGGTCAAGTTATGTAATTTATTATACTTCCCAATCTCAATTCACCATTCCAACGTCTACACAAATATTGTATGTCTGGCACTACGTGGTATATACTACTCTTTCTATGCTTGGAAAAGAAAATTGTCCGAAGATTATTCATCTTTTTCACAAGGAACTACAACCTGTGTTACTTTGAATACTTCAGTTAATACCACACACATCAAATAGACATATTGAAACATACATATGTATTCAGACATAATACATCACAAGATCCATGTGAATCTGGTGCAATTGAAGAAGTTCCAACTGTTGATAACAATCATTGTCGCTATAGCTTTTCATTGGAACGATCTTTATCCCAATTTCCCACCTACTCTGCAATGGAACAAATGAAGAATAAAAATGTGGTGACCCTGCTGTAGCCAAACAGTAGCATGAGGGGAGATGGAAGATTGAGGAGACAAAAAAATACCAAGGACGCGGGCAACACAACACAGATCTAAACACTCAAATCATTTGTTACAATTCTCTCGAGAAATCACCCCCAATTCATTGTTTGGCTTTTGACAGTACAGCATTGAATTTGTATACGCTCGCGTATCCGTATGTCTATACATAAATCCGATCTGATGTAATCTTTCTTTCCGCAGCATTGCACGATTATCACCGCTTGTTGGCAAACATCGTAATTCGAGATTACAGACATGCCTTCAAACACAAAATATAAATTCCGATGCTCCATTTCGATATATTTCGACCCTAAAACTTTTCTCGCTCAATATAATACAACCTTCTTTGCTATGGGAATATTTATTTCAGGGTATATATTCATCGTCAGGTACCTGTTGCCTCAGGGTACGATTTTGTTACATTTGAAAAAAGGTAGTGAATGAAAAAATAAAATAAACGAAAGAATAAAACTGTCTTCATGCTCATCTTCAGAAAATTATAGAAATGGGCTTGACAAAACTTCTCAAATATAATTAACCCTTTTGGCGACAGTTATATCTTGAACAAAAATAAAACCGCATTTCTGTATATCTGTATTTGAAAAAAAAAAAAAAAAACACAAGCAAACAAAAGCGTTGATTGATATAAACTTGAAAGTTTTTGGGAATTAAATTGGAAAATTACACACATGATGAGATACGGATAAATGAATGTGCGCAATGCATATATAATAGAGTGGAATTAAAATACATACAAAATATGATATAGGTAAAAGAAGAGTGCGAGAGTGAGATGAGAAGAGAGAGTGAGGGAGAAAAATAGGAGAAGGGTGAGACATATACGGGGGCGAAACCATATACAGCTGAAGTACAATGGCATTATCCACGTTCTCATTGCTGGCAAATAACATCTGTACATTAGATCACTATAAAATCGGTCCGCCATTGCCAACTATATAACAATGGTGGAGCCCATTGAAATCTCGTTCGTAGAATACGATTCAAAGAAGGTTTCGTCATGGTGTTCACAAATGTGGTCGTACATGTACTGAATAATATATATATAACGTCGCGTAAAACCCGCCGGCATCCACATCCACACATAAATGTAATGTATATATATATATATATACAGAGATAGAGACATCATCGAGCCAGTGAGTTGATGTGTATATAAACGTTTAGTGAATAACTAAAGAAGAAAAAAAAAGGAGCTAAACAGAAAGCATATATATTTATATCAAACAAAAAGGAAAAATTACTGCGATGAAATGTACGCGGGGGTTTTTTAAAACAGTTGGTCGTAACAAAAGCGAGAAGAGAAATAAAGAGAAAAAAAATTTCGTCTGAGCATCGCCAGGTATTGTCCTATTTTATATTGGAAGGCTTTCAAATAAAAGAGAGTAATATGTATTGGTTGGTACAGAGCATTTACACTCTGTTTCTCCCTGTCTCCTTTGAGAATGCCCATTGCTCACATACACATTAACATTTATGTCCAACTGTGCATATACATTGATAAATCAATTCAAGGAGGAACGCCTCTAAAAGTCGCCTAAATTCAATCATTCTTTTTACAGCGATTCCAATTGTAAAGGAATTATATCACTTAAACAAAATACACATAAGCAACATGCAACAATTTTATAATTCCAATTTTCATTGGTTTTCAGTTGAACTGTTGAATAGTAAGGATGTTTATGAACTGGCAGTTCTCCGATACGATCAATAACTATAGAAGGAATATTTGGAAAATGAAAAATCGTAGAAGAGAAGACAGAAGTAACATATGAATTTCATGTTAATAATTCATGACACCAATGCATGTAACAATTTTTCAAACGACAATATCTCCAATTGGGAACAAAATGCAATTTTTCAAAACAATTTGAATGAGCGTGATTATATTTTTTTTTTCATCGAATCATCATCGCAGTAATTTTCCATTAAAATTTTGTAGGCATATACAAATATATCAGACAATCTGTCTATCATCACTTTCATTGAAGTCGCCAAGATTCCGCAATAAAAATTTGGGGATCATGAAACTCTCACATGCATAACCATATACGCGAATTATTAGTAAGATGGCCTGGATGGATTGACATGGAGAAAGGGACAAGATAAAATCTTCACATTAATCTAAAAGTGATTTGTATGTTCGATGGCATCACACTATATTAATTCTATCTTCATTGCAAACAATGCAATCACAAAATCTCATAAGTAGACAAGAGATGGACTCCACAAGTACTACTAAATAATATCACATCTATATTGAATTTCGACTCAGTTCTATAGAATAACAAATGCACA
The DNA here is from genome assembly GCA_030523045.1 of Meteorus cinctellus. Lineage (NCBI taxonomy): Eukaryota > Metazoa > Arthropoda > Insecta > Hymenoptera > Braconidae > Meteorus > Meteorus cinctellus. The sequence continues at coordinate 102,793 of JAPYZF010000141.1, forward strand.
CTGAGAGAAATATCAACGATATATCACATACTGCATCGGAATTTCTCAATCTACTCAGTAAAATTCTCAATTTCATATAACCATCTTTCTATTCATATTTTGAAGGGTTTCCATCATGAATCTCCAGAAAGTAGGTCAGAACGATATCGAAAATATTTTTTGTTTCATCATTTTCACATGAAAATGCTCGTCAAACTAATACATAATATTCCACTTTTATCCATTTATTTGATTTTTTTCATAAGAAAATGAATTTGGAAACTATTACATGAAAAAATTGAACTACATTTCTAAACTTTAGTTTGATAAAAGAACACCTGAAGAGCGTGGCCGGCAGTCAGGGGATTAATACAGTATATGGTCATATATAAAAGACTATATATACCAATAAACAATAGAGTATACATTGAATACAAGAGACTTAAATGTATGAGGGGATCCGAGACGATATCATACATAGCCATTGGAGAATGACAGAGATAAATTAAAGTGAAAGGTATATGCCCTTTCAGGTACCATCACACCACAGCTACTACCATCACCATCACCACCACCATCGTCAATATACATGAATATATATGTATGTATATACATACAAAGCATACAACTGGTCAGATATAAACTCTGAAACATCACTGTGGGTACGTCGGCGATTCCGCCAATGGGATACGAGAACAGGCGTGGCCGAACAACGTTGGAGGGTTGCGTTTGGTGGAGGTTACGGGGTGGGTACACTGTGGCACAGTATTTTATTTCGCGCCCAAACCATAGTATAGAGTAGGGGCTGTTTCACCCTCGTATTCCACCCTCCATCTCACACATACTCTCCTTTATATATATTCAATTCAATAACACCACCCTCGCATAATCTCTTTTGCTCACTCACTCTCATTTGATTTTATACAGTAAAATGCCAACGCCTCCAAGTTCCTTCTCTCTCACTCTCTTTCTCTCTCTTTCCCTCTCTCGACTTTCATCCACTGAATTCTATCTAACGATACTGCTGCAATTGTTGACAACTCACCGGGCCGCAGAGTTGAGTCAAACTCGCGCGCATTTAGTTCGCCCAACCACAAATCGAGTTGTCCTGTTTCATTTTTTTAATCTATTGCTGTGACGTGAGATTTTATTCTTTATCTATCTCATTTGATGTTCGGGGTGAAGTATTGTGCGCGTTTAATTAGTGATCTCTATACATATATACTTGTATATATATATAAATATACAAAATACACATTATCCATACATAACATTCACCTGTAATCATTTATGTACGTTTAGCGAAAATGATTTCGGAAATATAACATTGTTATAAAAAGTGGGAGATTGAGAGGGAGGACAATCTTGCTGATCGTTGGTTGGCTGATGCTCGACGTCGAATCGAGATATTGCGACATTGCGCGGGGTAAGCTTTGCGCATATTCTCGCGCGCGAACTTATATAGATATACATATAACTGTAGTAGACCATACGATTGGAATCTCGGTGCGATATTTGAAATCATCCATGAGGAGTGAGAGAGAGAAAGAGAGAGAGAGAGAGAGAGAGAGCGAGAGACAGAGCGAGAGCGAGAGAGAAAGAGAGGTGAAGGAAGCAGTGTGGTAGTGTAGTAGTAGTTCTGACGCACATCCAACCGTAGTAATCATCGCGATCTTCATCTGGTGGTTGCGGTTCCATTCGAAAAAAAAATAAGAAATTAAATATCTCCAACTATGGATGGAAAAAAAGCATTGATATTTAATGTTGTGACAGTTTGTTATCATTGATTATACAAATGTAAGAATGGTAACTGTTATTTTTCGCAACACGTGGATGTAGTATGTAATCATCGGAATAAAAGAAGAGAAATAAAAAGTGGCTCTGTATATCCGTGAAGTACGTCAGTATATATCTGAAAATGTATCAGTGAACACTAACAAATTCTGGACAATAAATTTTCTATTGTTAACATAGAAATTAAAATATAAATCCGTGAGATATAAACAAATAGATAAATAAAAAATGTCATTACCGCGAGGTGTTGGTCTTGGGGTGGACGTAGGTCAATTAATGCAACATCAGCAGCAACAGCAGCAACATCATGTGTTACCCGCGGCATTTTTTTTACGCGCAAGTGCCGAACGTTATCAAAGAACGCCAAAGTGCGCGAGGTGTCGCAATCATGGTGTTGTATCAGCATTGAAAGGACACAAACGTTATTGTCGATGGCGTGATTGCGTCTGTGCCAAATGCACACTTATTGCTGAACGCCAACGAGTTATGGCAGCTCAGGTATCTATCAATACACTAACAAATTAAACATAGGTAAATCAATGATTGAACGTTTCCTTTTCACGATTTATAACATGTTTTGTTCAAGGGGTGAGAAAACAAAAAATATTGCCAAATAATATGACAATAAATGAGAAAAAAAATGAATCAAAGGCACCGCCTACTTTGCACCCCTTCAAAGTCGCATGAAATGAAAAAGAAGCAAATACGAATAACAAAATGGAGGGTGCACAATGCATGTTATTATTTCGAGTGTATATATATGTTGCTTTGCATCAAAAGAATGCGACAAAAAAAAAGAATGAAATAAAAGTAATAGAGCCACTCCCTCGATACAAGGGTGTTTAGTGTATGGCACGGAGGAATTACACTTTTGTAATTCAAGTCCTGGGGACACTATGTAGCTATAGCGTATGTATATACATAATAAAGGATACACAGGGCAGGTAAAGCCCACTCTGAGAAGAAATATAACCGGCCTATCGTGTCACATTACACAAACTCTCATAAAGCAGTGTATGGCATATATAGGCCCAAAAATTTTTTAACATGAACAAACTCATCTCAACCCTCTTCTTCTATACACACACATTTCCACACTTGAAAATACCCCTACAGAACATTCTTTCTTCATGTTGCTTTCAAACGGGGAAGACGACACCACATGTCATTGATATGTTGAACAAAATAATTGCAAAATTCAATACAAAAAAAAGTCTTAATGTAGAATATAACGTTTATTATTATATATTACTTGCATTGAATGCAACATTGTGTGATTTCATAGAACCAAAGCAGGAGAAAATTAAATAATTCAGCACATTGATTGATACTCTGAGATTGCATATTATCCAACCTCCATAATTTTAGTTTAAAATGAACAGTGAATTAGCAATTGTTGAAGAATTTCCCATTCATTCTGATGGACATTTTCTGCATCACAAATATCAAAATCTGACACTCATCCCTGGGAACATCAATCAACGACTACATTTTTCCTGACTTGACCTGGACGACGGACTAGTAGTTCAATAAATTCACTACGAGCGACGTTAGAAATGATATCACCTAAGCGTGGCTTCGATTCTTCCCGTGAACATTCAGTATTGTAATGTAACAACGTGTTGAAGATATTATTGTATTTGATTGGGAGGGTTATTCAATTAGTAGTACAATATCAATTTCTGTATACATATGATACATAACTATGTAGGTAGCATTGAGAAGACAACAGGCGCAAGAGGAAAGTGAAGCGAGAGAACTTGGTCTCCAATTGCAATATAATAATGGCAGTTGTCCAACTGGACCCGTATTACCTACAACATCAGCAGCTGCACCCACAAGCGCAAGTTCACCAACACACCAAACTCATGTGCCAAGTCCAGCTGGTTTGGCAATTGCCGCAGCGGCAGCGGCGCAAATTCAAACTCAGTTACATCAACAGCAGCCTGATTGTGGTTTACTCCAACGTATGAGAGTACAGCAGGATGATTATCGGTCAGAAATGAAGACGGACTCTAATTCTTTGAATTCCATGTCAGGTATTGTCTAAATAAAATATATTTCAAAATTAGTAATCCAATGCAACATCACTCGCATGAACTACGCACTCTCCTTCACTAGTTAACATTTTCTTCATTTATATTGTTCAAACTGAATCATCATATTTTAGTATAACTTGCCAACGTATCGTTTGTCTTAATATACACTGATATGTCAACCATATCAACAATTCATTGCAGATACTCTTATTCATTTTCTCTTCGTCAAATAAACGATATTCGTATTGAATTATTTATCATTATCTGAACGATAAATGATAAATAGCTTGTATTGAATATTAGTGATGTTCTTGAGATGAGCAGGTGATGGCTATTTAATGTTAAGTATATTGAGAGTAGAGGGTAAGTGTTAGAGTACTTGCTGGTTCACACACGCGCTCGCTTGAGGGCATACATAAGAAGCCACAAAGACCAAGAGAGGGTGAACGCATGCAGGACATTTTTTTTTTTTTTCATACCATTTTATTATTATTTTTTCTAAACGGTCCAAAACGATCAACGGACTCTTCTGACTCTTGAGTGGTTAATATTATATATATACATGCATATGAATGTATTGGTATGGTAAAAGTGCCTTTGGCTATTATTAATGTCAGACTATGGGCGCGCGTGCCTCAGGCATTTGTTCTGACACTTCTTCGCCATTTGTTCCTCATTATATTATTTCTTTATATACGATACCACTTCTTACTTTCAATTATTATATTGGACGGTACTTCCATGGGGCGTGTGTGCGAGTGTGTATGTATGCATGAAGTTCCACTCAAGTCGCGTGTGCATTCAACCACAATATCAAATTTATTTTCACCGCATGAATATATATAGGGGTAAATAACTTTGACATTCAATAACAACAAATAATGAATTGGGTGAAAAAGTATACACAAAACGACGATCAATTTGCACAAAGTTGAAAGAATGAAAACGAAAATGAAGTGATATAAACAAGAATAATTAATATACTACTATCAATTTATCTATCTGTCTATTCGCCAGTTCCTTCCAATCTTTGCAGACACAGTTCATTCTCATACATTAGCATATATATATAATGTACATGCATACATAAAAGAGCGAGAGGTAGTAGTGGAAACTTAACTGAAGAAGCTCAGCAGTAATTGAATTTCTCGGGCCAGTGCCTCCACGACCATGTCGGGGTTGAGTTAGCTGCCGGTAGTGGAAGATGGTTCGGTTGATTTTAGTACTCGGGTGGATTTCCACCGCCACCACATATACAGTTTATGTATAAGTGTATATATATATATACACTTAGAATGGATTCAGTATACATATAAATGATATAGAGTTTGGAGACAGAGGACATTTTCTATCTCTGCAAGAAAGGAAGAAGATTTGAATAGAGTTGAATCAAAACGAATATTCTTCATTCAACATAAATTCATGCCGCGTTTCACATTATTATTTTTTTTTTCTCGTTTTGAAATGTGAATACAATTATCTTGATAAAGATTAGTTCGGTTTGTTTCAACTTGGCTGAATTTAATTAGCAATTTCTATTTGATCTCTGAATGGATGAAATATTTGTACCCAAAAATATATCAGCTATGTAATTTTGGTTAATCAATTTTGATATAAAAATTCTCATGAATTTATATATTCACGTGTATGATATATTCACGTACACATGAACGAGGGAAACACAAATCCACTTGACGATGAGGTCAACCAACTTGTTATAGACTTTGCTCTTTTTGCTTTCTTCGCATTGCAAGAAGTTGAGGACATACGTTTAAATACATTGCCGTATGTGTACATATAGGAGCTCACTTTGAGTATACACATATATATTCAATGACAAGATGGAGTCTTGGTTATTCGCAGATGTGCTTCAACCATTGGCCATTATATGCTGCTAAAACCACTGAAACCATCTTCGTCATACTGCTTTTATATATATTTATATATTACATCATGAGGAGTAAGTAAGAAAGACAGAGGAACTTGGTGAAGCGGCCAAGAAACTTTATCCTACCAAGACATTTCGCTTCCGTATCTGTCGGAGACACTCCAGGAAATTATATGTTTTCCTTCACCTATTATATATTATAGTCTAACAGGAATTAATTTAACTGATAAATAGTTGTTTCTGCAACTGTGAAATCCACCTGTCAATTGAAGCGGTCAAGGCATTCTATTCTCTATTTATAATATTGAAGATGGCGAATATAACATTTCGACCATTTAAATTGAAACACTTTATTTGCCAAGGATATGTAAATACTATGGTGTATTCGGTAGTCAGAGGTCACACTCCCATTACAAAACATATTTGCCAATTGCATTCATCAAGAAGAGATTCCTATCAAAAAATGTTCAAGTGGTCTGACAATGTAGCAAGATATGAACAATTATAACCTTATGTTAAAAAAAATAGAAACAGAAAGTCATAATGTAGACCAATATATCATTTGGGATCTGTCGAGACTGATAGTAGATTCAATTACCATGCAACTCCCATTGTGTAGATGTTCGAATGTAATTTCTCAATACTCACTGGGAAACAGCAAATTCTTTGCAAATTCTGAAAACAAAGAAACGTATCATTAAGTTCCAATTTCGTCTAGGAGAATTAGATGATTGGAGTCCTAGAGAGAAATGACTTAAATAAAAAAAACAAAAAAAATTTCCGAGATACCAAAACCAATAGTGTATATCCACATTATTTATATCATTGCTAAAAATAATCATACACAACGTGATACATTATTATGTCCAATACCACATGTGTCTGTAGTAGTGACTGAGGATTTACCAAAGACTCTTCAGATCGTTGCTTTCAGGCGCAATGTTCATAAAGTGTTGTAAATTTGCCTCATCTTGTCCCTTTCAAGATTCATCATGTTTTTTTTTTCTTTTTTTTTTTGCTAATGTATACACAAGAACATTATTTGCGAAGAAGACTCAAGCTTTCTCCGCATCGATCATCCAAGTGCACCAAGCGATACATACATAGAGAAACAGAGTGATGTACACCAACATTCAACTTGCGCATTCCACGTTGTTGGATAGATTTGTCATAAGAGTGTGCAGTATGTATTTACCTAGGTGTACTCACACGTGCGAACGCATAAAAGCGTTTGAACGTATGCGCGTGCATGCATTGTCATTTCATTTTTCAATTCATGAGTGTTTGAACAAAACTTATTTTCCTACCCTGCGTCAACGTCACGTTGCAATTGTATGGTCAGAGTTGGGTTTGCTTTTTTTATTGTTTTCTTTTCTTATACTCCGACTTGGGATGATGAGAAACATGAGATGAAACCGTGCAAACATTAAGGATGCTTTTCAAACCTTCAGCATGAGAACGGGAATAAAAATTAATAAAATACGATATTATAAAACTTATTGCATCGAAGGAAAACAAGGTTTCAGTTATTCAATTCATCCCCTCTTTTTTTTGTATTACTTCATTAATTTTGCATATTTATCACCCCTCACGAAAATTCATAGTGTACGTGAAGCCCGTATAAGGCAGTCGAAGTGCATACATATAAAAATGCAAATATAAAAGCAGAAAAATAAATGAATGAAAAATATCGAAAAGAATGATCGAAGCGAAGTTGAAGGTGATCAAGAGCCTTGGCGCTTACACGATGAAATTGTAGAAAACAAAAGGTGGAACCTGTGCACGAAACAATTAAAAACGTTTTGCTCCATCGCGTTTCACCTTCCCCAAACGTTTTCCGACAACTCTCTTTATAAAAAACGACATAACCCGATTATAACACACACCCTGCTACCGTTCACGAATTGCGAAGGAGTATAAACAAGAAAGAGCAAGCGAGAGAAAGAGTGCAGAAGCCTAAACGATATAGGGGTCGATGCTAGTGAGGGTGAAGAGGAACAAAGAACGAATCGACGACGATTTAATGACTGATCGCGCGCTTTTACTTGCTCCGTTGCTCATTTCTCCCCACAGATCCACCTCGTGTATATCTATATACACCGTATCATTTTTTTCTTCTTTCGCCAAGCATGTATAAAACCATTGGCACTTTCATTCATCTCATTTCTTTACACGTCAGACGTGTAATGATTTCTCTTGGTCCATGAACATTATCGTTTTGAATTGAAATCATCTATACATATTTTAACGAAATAAAAATTGTTATAAAATATCGATAGAATAGAGAAGTTATCATGCAGTTTATTTTCAGAAACTGATACTTCCAAAAATCATTTGCGTTTCTTGAAAGTATAACTTTCAAAAATGTGTACCAAACACATCTCAGTTCAATCCAAATATTGTCCTGAATTTCATTCAACATGTACCGAAAAGCAAATTCATTATCAACCAGCTGGAATTTTTTCCACATCTCCTGTCGGTCTCATCGACAATGACAATAATATAAATATTGGTCTAATAATTAATAAAAAATATCAATCATTTTCTCCCCCAATTTTAATTCATCAAAATACGAATTACTAATGAACAAAAACAGCATCACATCTGAAGCTTCAAGACAATTCACCCCTAAAATTTACACCATTTTCTAGGGTTGATCCTATACGATAAGCCCTCGCGTATAAAATGAATAGTATTGCTGTCAAGTCATCTACACTAACAACATTCTGAAAAATATTGTTATGTAACTAGTTGAAAAAAACACTGTTCTGATAACGATCAATATGCGAAAATAGTGGATCATTGATGACATTGAAACATTCCAAAACAAGGAATTTCCTAGCATAAAAACCCATTGATAAATTAAACAAAAAAGAATATCCGATATTTTTTTGACAATAAACGACAATTAAAATTAGTTATGTCGTAGTTCTTTATTTAAATGAAACAAAGACAAATATATAAATGAACGAAGGTTTGAACGATAGTAATTGGTATATAGCGTATAATTCCAAGGGTTACTTAGGAAATGCTCTTGATGACTCTGGCATTTTAACCATGAGTTGTTTTATATCTTTGTTAAAACGCATATAGGTCTATATATATACATATGTATATATAAAATATGTATAATGTGTATATACATACGAAGATATATAAGCTTTGGCCAACAATAGACCTTGATAATTCATGAGCCATGCCTGCTACAAGCCCAGGGATATCTCTCGGGCAACCCATAAGCCACAAGCCAAGCCAAACACGCGGGCATTGAAAGCATGCCATGGGCGAGAAACAGAGAGACAACCGAAGGGTGAGACATATCCGAAGAGAGAAAGATAAAAAGAGACAGAAAAACGACGAGATGGCGAATCCATGAGGGGTGAATCTGCGGGTGAGAACTGTGACGCCTTGCAGTGTAATTTATCACCATAGGGCGGCCGTATCACTGCCGTACTCTTCCTCGTATTTCAATTTACAGCCAAAAGATTATTGTACTGCATTCAAAACATAAAAGTCGTCATATTGTTATATTATATATGCGCGAATTTATCTGTCCATTTATATTCGTAACTTCAACATGTAGATATCATTTGAAAAATATATATTCTCTAATATAAGCCATCATGATTTTATATTTTTGAGTTAATGTATTTTTCTAAAGCAAACTTGAATACGTCAAATTATTTTCTGTAATTCAATTTCAAACATGTTCTCTCCTTGAAGTAATTTAAAACAAATGATATTGATCATTTTTTTAATGCATGTCTAGATCATTCTGCTCAATGTAAATAGTGCAAAGAAATTCAATTGAATTTGATATTGCATAAACTCATAAAATTCATTTCATTCATATCAGTAAATAACATAATTATGACAATTGAAATAGTCGATAATCTCTTCCTTGCAATTTATATTGATGATTTTCTAAGATTCATAGTAAAATAAAAGCCATCATACAATTCAAACAAAAATATAACGCAAAAAAAAATATTATATTTAATGAAAAATTGACACAAATTGTTTTATATATGAATAACAAACATAATACAAAGCGAGACAATTGAAATAATACATAGGTACTCTGTGCGAAGATAGAAAGCGACAGGGGAGATAGACGATTGTAAATTAATCCAAAATTTATAGGATATGTTTCGTGTCCTCCACAGTTGCCTGGATGGCCTATACCACACATACTACTCTCTGTGTCCCATTGCTCCTATTCTGTATTCTATTATTATGTGTTGTATATGGTGCAGCAGCATAGTCCAACAACAGAAACAGCACGAGACAAGAGAGCGAGGCAGCGAGATAGAAATAGAGAGAGATAGAGTGTGTGAGAGAGAGAGAGTAAGCATCCACGAAGGACTACCACGACGACGTAGGCTGAAATTCTCGATATCTATATGTCATTCTAAATTATTCGGCATTGTCCCAGCTTGATTCCATTGTCCGCGTCTGTCTCCAACGTGCGAGATACGCGGGATGCGACGCGTCGCGACGCTCAACGCTCTATATGTATATATACATATATATATACATCGAGCATTGAAACGCGAAAAGGGGATGGAATGTGTGTATGACCTCAAGCGTATGAATATACACGTATTCACACACTCATTTGACCCTCCATAGGTTGGGGGTTCATACACATATGAATACACATATATCTGTACATATAAATATATAATCACGCATAAGTGAGGGAAATGAAGAGATATACATGCACGATCTATCCCTAGGCGCACTTATCATGAGATTTACGTCGGTCTCGGACATCACTTCACTCCTTGATATAAAAAATAATCATAATAATATATGTATATTGGTAATAATGATGAACTAACTGTCTCTACAAGTCTCCACTTATATAGAATAGGGACATGTCGCTTTGTTCCTTTTTTTTCTTTTATTCTCTATGTTTGATAAAAAAAAAAATTCACACATATGTGTTGTAGTGAATGTACACCCAGATAGACAATGTCACGTCCGAATAAGGGATGCGTTAAGGGCTCATCTTGATCATAAACAGAACGTGAAAGCATTCACATAAATATATGTTTATATATTATATATATATATATATATATATATATATATATATAAATATATACATGAGGTTGATGAATGACGTGTAATATTGTGAGACTCTTCTTTTCTTTTGATGCTTAAAGAATGTCATGAACAGCAGCAAGTAATATCAAGTGTCAATATATTTATATCTATGGATAAAAATACCATTTGGGATAATAGTTATATATTGAAGAATCTCTCGAAAGAATGTGACAGTGGTAAGGGTGATATTGTTAAAGGCGGCGACAATTAATTGAATACAGAAAATAACAGGGGTGAATGTATAGATAGAGATATGAGGTCGAGTGCATAATCGTTTGGACACTATGAGAATAATATTATACGATTATCAACGGGGTACTCAAAATTTCATAAATGCTTCAGCGCTTACTAATAATCTGTGAATGGACACTTATGGGCGACTAAGTTTAATAAAGTGTCGTGCGACGACGACGTTGTGATATATATATATAAGCTTGACACCAGTTTTCCATGAACATTATGGGCGCGATTATACGCCAAGAGAATATTATATAAGAGAATGAGATCGAGGCCATTCAGAAGCGTATTCACACATACAAGGACATCCATCCCCCGTCATCATACATTCCTTACATATTTTTTGCAATTAAATGAAATTTATTTTATACTTCACAATACGAAACATTTTTCATTTCCGTTTTTATGATAAATTAAACATATTACTTTGTTGATTTTTCTGTTGGGGAAAAATTGGTTAGAAGTAATAGTTGAAACATTGGTGAATATGGAAAAAGCTGTAATTGTAGTTGGGAAAATATTCCTCAAAAGAATTATTAGATGGTCTCATTTTGATCTAGAGTTCTGTAGTTTCAGTTTTGGCATTAAAATATGATCAATTGATTGACCATATACTTGGAACATAATTTCCAAGTTTTGATTCAACTTCGTCGAATTGTACAGATAATATTGATACGAGATTGATCTGTATGAGTCAACATCCACACACATTAATGACAATTTTAATTATTACATACTCAATTTCTCCTTTTTGAATTTACATCACTTTTTTCACTACTTTCCAATCCAATGATTATCTGAATATAAATACAATCTCATTGGCACGCGAATCTCGATGTCACATATTATATAAATGATAGTAAATTATGATATGAATTATATTCGACTGGGTTCTTGTAATTTTCATATTGATAAAATGTCACATTACGATAAAAATCAATTCAAACTCTTATTATAACATTACATATCAAACAAAGTGGTAACTTTTCAAACTAACGAACACTAATCTACACAGTGAACTGACTCCGCGCAATTAATATTTGAGTCTCCATTTCTCTCTCCCACTAACTTGGATGTAACATCAAGTTATTGCAATTAATAAAAAATTTAAATCACATCATGATGAATGAAATGTTGGAGAAAATCCTTCAACAACTTCGCCACATACTTTTACAAATTCACTCCAATTGAATTCATTCGAACTGACCCTAAATATATATATTATATATATACATAACCTTTCGTATTTACTCTCATGCTATTCAACATATATTCCCCACTAAATCTTTTGAAAGTACAACTCTATACACCCACATACACCGTGTAAAAATTATAGTTAACATGGGCTGATACATTGATGAAAGAGTGAAAGAGAAGGCCAGCGAGCAAGTGAATGAAAAGGGAGGAGAAAAACATTTGAGGGGTTGTATGCATGCATCCATACTCTGAATAATTCCTCATTTTGCTCCTTCTCATTCTCTTCATATATATATATATATATAGATATATACACATATCTATATATCGCTCACTGACCGCTCGTTAAAAAGTTCGAACGTCCGTTTAACCAATTGATATTCCACGCTCAATACCAAATAACTATGTAACATAAGTGGTGTGTTCCATTGTCGTCTATTATATCGAGTGGTCAATAGAACAACAATATTTAAAAATGTATAGATAGATTGAAAAAAAAAAAAAAAAAGAGAACGCAGAGCGAGTTACAAGTGTTATGAAGAATTTCGATTGATGCTTGCGCTCTACCTGCCGAACATTAACCTGCACCACCATTATATACACATATAATATATATATTTATTTATTTACAATATACCTAATGGATCATAATAAAGATGATGTGAAAGAATAAGAGTGTGTGAGGGCTATTACAGAGAAATATTATTATATATAAAAAAGTAAAAGAGGTTTTATTCATATACATATTATACGAAGCAAGTTAACCAGCAAGTGCACGTGTGCACACACGCACTTCCACTGGGTATATATAATGGTCGTGTTTCAAGTGGCAGTGGTTTAACTTTCAAGGACTATTAACGATAGTATAGCATATATACCAACTCTGGGTGATGTTGGCACGAGTTGTATGCTCGCGCCCTCTTTCTTCTAGTCTTTCTCTCCCTCTCTTCCTCTTCCTCACTCCCTTTCTCTCGTCGTTAGCGAGGATCACTCGAGCGAAGTCTCGCGGCGAAACGATATCCTGGGGTAAAACATGCGCCGGCCATTGTCCGTTATCATCCCTCGCGAGACACTTGTCCTCAATTTTTTTTCCTTTTTACATCTTCTCTTTCTTGTTGTTGTGTTCGTCTTCTAAAGAATTTTTATTCTATTCCGTTTTCTACGCTCTCTTTTCTTGGAAATTTTTTTCCGCTCATTCAACATCGCCTGATGGCCTTTATACATATTTTCATGTTCATGTCATACTTACAAACACATCCTTGAGTTCAATGTCTTCATATTTGAATACATAGTTGCAAGACTGCATTGAAAGAAATTCTTTCATCTATATTTTTTATTAATCGTTTTTTTTTTCCGTTATTCCTTTAACCATTCTACTTTTCTTCTTTCAAGGATCAAAACGACCACGATTAATTGTCCATGATTCCGGTAATGATGACGATCACGATTCGGATTCAGGTGGTGAAGCGCATGAATCATCGAAAGGAAGATCAAGATCACGTTCAAGATCACGTTCACAATCAGCAACGAGAACTCATGCAAATGCATCGAGCGGCGGTCAATCTATGACTATGGATACAGATCAGATGGTCGGTATGAAACGTGAAAGTAGTATAAACGATTCGGATGATGGCAGTCCTGAGCCAACGAGCCCGAGTCCTACACATACACCACCGCTCACACCAGCGTTGACACCCCAAAGAGTCGACACACCAGCACCGGAAAATTTGAGCTTGAGAAAAACATCCAGTCCATTACGACCTCCAAGCCAAACAGTCTTACAAGCTGTTGATCTCGTTCAACCACGTCACAGTCCACCACCTTCGTCATTGGCGGTTAGTTTACATTGATTAAATAGTAATATGCAAGCGTAATATGCAATGGATTTAGCATGATATAATTATATATCATTATTACTTGAGTCTGTTTCACTCAGTGGTGAATCCTAGTCTCGGAGATAATTCTGAATGTACTTTTGATGATTGTTCTGAAAAAATTTTGTAATACACTTCTAGACATTTTTGTTCACCAAGAGATATGTATCTGAATTTCTTTTTCATTCGTGACACATTTTTCAACCTTCCTGATGTCAAAGACAGCGATAGCAATACCTTTCATAGAATAGTGTAATAATTCATCTGAAATGAACAGTAACGTCATAAAATTTCGAATATTGCTTTTGGAAAGCATAGCGGAGAAATGTTCGATGTCATTCATTAATAGTAATCATTAGAATTGATTTTGTATATATTTTCGTAAGTTGAATGAAAAGTGCGCAAACACATATCGAGGTAGTCTTGATTCCATTAATTGCAACAAAAAACTGAATATCCCCTTCAAATAAAAATACCTCCTGTTTCATTCCCCTAAACTGAATCAAGACTTGGATTTAATGGTTATCATTTTGCAACAGGCCGCAGCTGCAGCCGCCGCTCATTTTTCACCCTATGCACCACTTTACGGACCCACCGCAAGTTCTCTTTACTGCTCACCAGCAGCACTTTATCAACACCAACATCATCATCATCATTTAGCCGAGCCACGTGAAATTCAAATGCAAATGCAGATGCAGATGCAAAATGTCCAACAACCGTGCGGACTTCAAGTTCAACAGCATCAAACTCCGCAACAGCAACAGCAACAGCAACAACAACAACAGCAGCAGCAGCAGCAGCAGCAGCAACAACGGTCCCCAGTCGATGTTTTATTACGAGTATTTCCTGGAAGACGTCGCGTAGATGTTGAGACGCTCCTCCATCGCTGCAAAGGTAACATTTCTTTTTCCTTACAAAAACTCATAAAAATTATTGAATACCTGAGAATACTTCACATCTCCTTCTAAAGATCAACAAAGTTTTTTGTTCTAACACCTTCGGTCCTCTTCTTTCTCCAAATAATGTGGGAAAGAGTTTCAAAACTTATCATATACTGATCATTTAATTGAATCACCCAACGTAAGTTATCGATGACGCGGTCAGTTTTCCTCGAAAAATTCGTTATTTGAGCACACAAATACTCCAAATAAATTGTTTTATTGAATTTTCAAGAAATTGTGAATTTCAATTTAATTCTCACGCACGCAGTTCTACGCGTGATAAAACAAAACTTGTACGTCTCCCTTTTTAGTTGTGAGGATAAAAATTTCATCCGTCACGAGATGATTGAAAGTGGAATCTATTGAAGACTTGATCGATACTCAATGTTGAAAAAGAAAATTGTTCTGATAATATACAACTTTGAATGACATTGTTCTGGCCTTGTTGACCTCACAGATGCACTATGGCATTACAAATCCCAAGATTCTAGATCCAAAATAGCTCAAAATATTACATTCGATTGTGTCCGAATTTGATAGAGTTCTTATTTTTTATAATTCTTGAAATATCAATAGGAAGTAAAACTCAATAAACAAAAAAATATCAATCTATTTACTACAATATCAATATTTTGTTGATTTTCATTTCACCAGGAGATGTTGTATCAGCAATGGAAGTATTGGTTTGTGAAGACAGTCTCCAACCAAAATCTGCATTTTCACCCTTGGCTGGAGCTTTAGCATCGGCAGCTGCGGCATCAGCCGCATCAGCAGCATCAGCAAATGCTTATGTATCTCGTGGTGGTTATTGTGGTCCCAGCCCACCAACACGTCATCGTTTTCTCGCAGCACCTTATACAGGAACGGGTTACCTGCCCACTGTTATAAGACCGCCGAATCAGAGCAGTCACGCAAATGGTACTGGTGACGCCTACCGAGAAACCAGTCCCGACGATGCCAGTGACAAAACCAGTTATTCGGAGTGACCTATCCAGCTTGTTCATCAGATCACGTGGTCCTATCCCTGAAAATCATATATGCAAGACATGTATATATATATATATGTATATATATATATATATATGAATATATACATGGATAAATAGAAAGATACAAAAAAATATTTGGGGATTAACGTTTGAAGGGTGAACAGTGAATTCAGTTGTGATTTTTGAATATATTTTTTATTTGTTATTTCGAAGTGAAGAAGTAGCCAAAAGCGCAGAAAAGGCCATTGGTTTTTAGATATGAAAAGGACTTTTTTCAAAGCCTAATGTTAGATTTTTTCTAATATACTAATAGATGACAAGGAAGAGAGAAAGCGAAAACTTTTAAAATTTTACCAATGTCCAGATGCATGCGTATATGTGTGGAGATAATCGCTACGTATAATTAAATGAAAAAAATAAATAAAAAAGACTAAGTAGCATTACCGTAGATAGAGCAGTTATAGATATTATAAATAATTAAATATATATACATAAAAGAAAATAAATTAAAAATGTATAATGGAAATATCGTAATAGTGGAAATTGTGGGGGTATGTAAATAATTACAAACTTGTGGATTGAGTAACACTTTCAATTTGACTCGACATATACCAATACTTGCAGTAAACTTTCAGAGAAAGAGACCGTTAACAGTATATACAAACCTGGATTATGATGCAAGAGGAGAAGACAAGTGAAAAATAAAATTCACGTTTGAGGCAAATAGAGATGTACATGTCTCGTGGTAACAAAAGTTTCTCTTGGACGTATAACAAGAAAAAAAACTAGAATGAAGAAAAAAAAATAATGCAGCTGAGAATTTTAATTGAAAATCGTCCAAAAGATCTTTATTGTATAGACCGGAAAACCTCAATAAACCAATCATCGATATAATTGAACTATCATTTTTGAAATGACGACGAGTCGTTTCGATTTCCACTACATCACTTCCTGATTTCCTGTATTCCGTTTTGAAAAAGATATTATACTTTTTCATTCTGTAATTCTGTATATATACCTGACAGAGTTTCATCAACCGTAACTAATATAGGTCCTGCAGCGGCCAACACTAAAGAAGAATGCATCGCAATTTTCAATCCAAAAATGTTTAATACAATAACATAATAGTATCTGGTTTCCCATTTCCACACAAAACAAAACTTTGTCAGCAACCGTAAAAATCAACATGACAATTTGATACAACAAAAGAGAATCCTGGGGGAAAAAAAAATACGAGGAAAATTCGAATCAGAATTGTATGATTTCGGACAACAAAAATATCTCAAATTGCACAATATTTTCAACTAAAAGAATTTCACCATTGAATTTGACTTGAATAATTGTACAACTTCATATGAGGATTATTTGTTCGGCAAACGCCAATAAATAGTTTGGAACAATGAATACAGCTTGCGATTTGATACCAATCCCCTTCCATCATGATGATTTCCTGCGTCAAAATTGATACCCGACAGTGAACAATGAATGAATCCAGTTATTAACGAAATACACACACAAAGCATTAGTAAATTTAGTTGATTGCTTTCATATATATACATATATACCAGATAAAAACTATGGGGTGAAAAACGTTTTAGTGTTATACATGAATATGATCATGCATAGTCGTATGCATATACGAGTGACGAACAAGAAGAGATATTTCAAATTCCCTTCACCTGATCCGCCGTGGGGTTTCGTGAACGCCCTATTTATAGGGTGACATTGTCTGCAATTTGCAAAGCTCACCCAGGGTCGCACAACCGGAATGTTAAGCCCCATTTAATTGATATAAGACTCAACAGACGGATAATTCTGTGTTTCTCTCATGTAACCTATAACCCATACACTTCCATTCTTCATATTCTCTCCTGCACTCTATGACATTCCACATTGATTTTCACTTTCAATTTAGTCTATGTCATCTATTGTTAATGAAATCTACACTTTTGTTTATTCTCATTCAACAATGATGATGATAAAACAAATGTCAATTTATAAATATACACCTGAACTTTTCCCGTCATCCACCTTCTTTTTTTCTCCCAAAAAAATATAAAACTTATGTACAAGTATCCAATGAATCTGCGTCATATATATGTATATATGTCAAGGGAACGTGTTCGAGTGGGTGAACTTTTGGTTCTGCAAACAACACCACGTTCGTTTTATTCCATCGTATAAATACAAAGTCGGCAACACTTTTATCTTTTACCATTACTAAAAATAGTGAGATGACACTGACTCAGGTAGATATATACACATGCATACACATTTATATTAAAGTAAGAGTCGGCAAATATTTGACATTTGAAAACGTTAAAAGCCAAAGTGCTCCCACTTGTGTCATCTACCATTTCGATACGTACCCCGTACATATATATATATACAACACTCGTAGAAGTTTCTCTGAAATTAAAAAATTAAATGTAATGATTTGATACGGTGGATATTTAATGTATCGTATTGACGTGGTAATATATGCAAAAATCATTAATCCAAATATCGGATAAAATGAATATACAGATAACATATATATTTATATGTATATTTATACATGTATATAGTCTGGTTTCCAAGTGAAACGAGAATAGGATGAGGCTGAGTAACGAAGGAGGAGGGGAGGGAGAGTTTGGAATATTATCATGGATTTAATTAATATTTCATTTATATGCTATTTCTCGACGCCCGTGCGACTCTACCCATTTCACTCTGCACTTTCACACCAATTTACACTCACACTATTCCCATCCATTAATGTTAAAGGACTCTGTATATACATTGCATACAATCTCGTGTACATATACAAGTGAATATATATTGAAAATGCATAGTAGTATACATTGAAAAATTTTCTCTAGGTAAAATGCGCGTATCCACATTCACACAATTCACACATATTTTAATATAATCATAAGAACATATTGCAAGTGTGTGATTGTGTATGTGTGTGTGTGTGTGTAAGTGGTATCGTGACCCACACACGAGACATGAAGGTATGCACACACCAGTTGACATATACAATTTCAACCCCTACATTCATCCAGACCCCCTCTCACCACCTTTCTCTCATTCTACTCTTTCGCTATTCGCGGCCGTCTGTATTTCAATTTAGTGGCCTCCATTGTTGGATACAGATATTATTCAGTCGGGAATTGTTTCGCCAATGCCAACAGCCGAAGCGCTCCCTCGCAATCCTCTGCACTAATATAAGTGAAATACACCATATTTACCATTAACTTTTCACGAGTTTAAATTTGTTTCGCCCAATCATTGTTGGTGGAAAATAGCAGCATTCATTTTATTTTTATTTTTTCTCCGTTCAATGTTTTATTACAACAATGGGATCTATGGAAATGTTATATAGTAGGGGAGGTTATTGCTGAATTTATATTTCCAAAGTTATCTAAGTTATGGATGAGACAATTTTGGACGAGAACTGTTCCTGTTACTCGAAAACAATTATCAAATTCATTGAACAATATTGCAATCCATTAATATAAAATTTTCTCGTTTAAGTAGAGCTAGTCTGAATGGGAGAAACTATATTTTTTGCAATGTGACATGTCACAAAAATTGTTTCACAATACCTTGCGAGCTATATGATTTGACATGATGATCAAATGTATGATCGTTTTATTGGATATATCAAAATTAATCGAACAAACGTCCGGCTGACAACGTCATTCTCCATCTTATTGTTTCATCAGAGTTTTTGGAACATAATCGCCATAGTTTCACGTCTAGTTATTCATGCTCTGTATTTGGAGACCTTCAATTCGCCCTCTGTGTCATTTTCATTATTTCATCGTATAACGTAACGTATGCTAAAAGAATACGAGAATTGAAAAAATAATATGCAAAGTTGAAAAGAATTTATTCTTCAATGGTTTAAAAAGATGATAATTTAATATTCCGAAATAATATGTCTATGTGGACACGTTTTCTTTTCATGTATGCACAATGTTTTCGCTGATGACATCCATAAATGTATATTTTGGCTCTCTAATATTTGAATTATTTCTTTTTCTATCTTCCAGCGGTATTTGTATTTGCTCGTCCATTATGGTTGATGTATAATAACAAAACGTGTCTTTTTGTCCATTTCTTAACTACTACGAAAAAAGAAAAAAAAAAAAAGAATTAACAAAAAAGCAAAGAAACTGAAAATTTCTTTATTTTTCTTTCAATTTTCCAAATGAAAATTCAAAACATTTCGAATTTAAATAGATATATTCGGGTCACAACGCGACGACTTTATGGTGACAATGAACAAATACCGAACGTAAGAAATGCCTTCTTCAGGAGGTACCAACACCACAGAGAACTGATAGGGGTCACAGAATATTCAAGTGTCGGGGTGGAATCGGATGGGGTGTCTCTCCGTTGGAAGGGGATGAAAACCAAGATATTGAATACCGTTTCTCATGTCCCTCACGTAGCCGTCATTGAGAGTGGGTATATCATGGAGAGGCAACTATTTACATATATAAAGAGAATGGTGAAGAAAAAAAATAAATGAGTGTGGAAAAAGAAAATTGAGGATATATAAAAGGTGATGGCATCAAAGACACACTCACGCATGTAATTTTCATTATATCCGAGTGAATTCTGAAGAGAAACATGGGGTGAGTGGCACAAAGAATTCAAATTTTTCAAAAAATTTGATTTATACAATTGATTAAAATATAAAAATTCCAGACAAGCTGAAAACTTCGGTATTCATAAAAAAAAGTATTAATAAACACCCTTATGACTTTAAATACTTTCCAATAGAACTATGTTCAATCAATTTTTATGATATAATAGAGCCTTTGGTAGTCAACAAAATTCTTTCGACATATAATTCTATCATGAAATCATAAAAAATAAAATAATCTAAGAAATCCATTATATTTTTCCATCTAATACTTTCCAAACTGATGCGCAATGCACAAGATGATTGAAAATCTGATTGTCAACGAGAATATTTGAAATTGAAAAGATAAATTTAAACGATTGAGTTAACAGAGAAGGAAAAAAATATCCTCACTTTTCATTTCGCTTCAAAAATATTTTCGACAAAGTGGAATCACATGGTAGATGTCATCATTATCATTAATGAATCAATAGATGAATGACTGTTAGCACATCATATGCTAGTGAATCTATCAGTGTACAATAAATCTGGATCCACGCAATATTCCCTTTTCGCAAAGTTGATAGGAGCACTATTCTATACATCTATGAATACTGCCCTTTGTGCCAAAATTATTTTGATGTATATTCCATCCTCCCCTTCAATAATTCGTTCTTCTTTCTTTTCTCCTTTCATTTCATTTGAAGAAAGCTCATCCCTCAGCTTCGATTCTTTCCACTTTTCCCCTCTTTATTACTATTTGAACGATATTAAAATAGTTTTCAATCATTTGCTGCGTGCAATGTCGTGTTGCTCTCAATCCCACATCTCTCTCACGACATTTCATAATTTACTCTACATTCAATATATGTATATAGATATATATATACTCTGTGCATTGCTTTCTTGGAAAACTGCTAACAAATTTTAATATATTTATCACGTACCCGATACCTTAAACCCTCGCTTTTCCTCATTCACTTTCCAATGCCCATTTTATGTATACACAAAGGGCGCGAGAATGGAATTTCCATTTTGGAGGATGACAACGAAATTTATATCTCAATGCTCTGACATCTACATATACACATACATATATATATTGTCAGTTCAATTGATAAAAATGGTATCAGATCGTTCTGAATGAAATAATAAAAAATTAATATTTGAATATGAAGCTATAGCTGAAGATGGAGAAATTGAAACTGGAAGGGAACTAACCGACCGTTATTTGTCCACGCAGCTTAAATAGTATTAGTGATGGAGAATTTCAATACATGTGTGTGATTAAATTTTTCACAACGTATATGTATTTAAAATAGCAAGAGAAGGTATATATAAAAAAAAAAGAGGAGCGAATTTAAACGATGAGAGCATTCAACGACTTAATTTTAAAGCGATTAGCCGCACGCGCGACAGGGCAAAGGTGTCGACCTGCAATTGACAACACCAGGATAACGGTCTCTCTTTCCATCGCGTGCATATATACATTGAGAAATATATACATACATACAAATAATAGAGGAGAGAGAGTATTATATACGGACGAAGGGATTGAAGTGAGCAAGTAAGAGAAAACGGGCGGCCGACAAATCCCGACCGCAATGTGAACCGCATCAATGTGTACAAGGGGGAGTGAACAAGAAAAGAAATAAACGAAAAAAAAGGGAGAAAAATCGAACACATAAGGTTGGAGGCGTATCTGGATAAAAAGGGTACATATAAAAAAGATAAAAAAAGAGAATATTGAGTTAAATAGAATGTTTTAATCTGTACGGTTTCAACTATTTTACTGAAGGAAATATTTAATTAGAATAATGGTAGCAAACTTTAGAATTATGTAGACTAAAATTATCAGAATCTGTTCATCCTCTTGATTATCCATTCCACATACGTGATGACAAAGACTGCTTGATGAAAATTCGAATTGTTACCGATAAATAATTGGTGAAAATGATAAAATATGAATTTTAATTATATAGTACAAAAAGTGAAATCACGCAGTTATTCAATTTGAATTGACAACAAGTGCTTATGCAGTTTTAGGAAATAATATATACGAATGTATATACGTTCTGATAAATTCCAATATTTAATTTGGAAAATTTGAGTTGTGTACGTGTACTGATTGCATCATATATAGATATGGATGTAGCGTCAAAATTGAGGACAAACTCATGGGTGTATTCGTCTAAATGAAGTGCCCGGCCATTTGGTAAAATTTTTCCATGAGTTAATGTTAATTAGTCGACAGTGACGTGATAGAGTGTACTTGAATGGTGAATTTCATGTCGTTCTATTCCCCTATTGCTGAAGCTGATATATATCTCTTCTCTCACGCTCTCTTTTCTCATATATATATATATATATTGCAGTCAAATCCATTTACATTGCACAGACATTTCATTTTCACCATAAACGTATATATAATCATTTTCATCAATTTTCAATAATCAACAAAATTAATCAGCCCTTGAAATTAAGCCTCGCAAGAATAAATAAATATGAAAAACAAAATATTTTTCTCAATGTAACTTGAAATGATTGCCCATCAAATGGCCATTTTGTCAAAATTTTATGTTGAATAAATGCAAAAATAATAGCGCTTGATAGTCATGAAATAAAATACGAAATGAAATAAACGATATTGCAGATTGTAAAGGAGAGAGGTGAACTCACCGCGGGATGCCTCTCCACCCATACGATTCCGTTACCACCATAACTAATAATAGCAATAATGACATAATAATAATAATCCAAGTCAATCAAATACTTGTTATGCTATACGAATGAAATTCATACACATATAACGAACACCCTCTTATTGGCGATGAAAGAAGGAAAAAAAGAAGTAAAAAAAGACGCTGCGGGATACATTTCAGAAGCTAAATTTTCAAGTGGATCACGGATACGTGCGGATATATAACGCTCAATTCTCTTCCACCACTTTATTTCTCTAATACATATATTTTTTTCAGCCATCCATAAATTCATTGTGAAAATTTAAGAGTCCCTAATTTTTTTTTCCTCCATCAAACTTCTTTCTTTTTTTCTTTATTTTTTTTTTTGAAAATCGATCGACCGTGGAAAATTTGATGTATTCATCCAATCATATACACATTTACCTCATATACCGCAATGATCCTCACACATTTTTCCTTATCCTTTTGCCTCCTTACAATAAACCCTCTTCTCTTTGCAAGCTTACCAGGACAACTGTGAATTAACATACCAAGACGATAAAATCCACAAGTCTAGAATGAGAAAGAAAAAATTCCATGTACATGTATAGATATATATTTTTTTTATTCAGGGTGTAAATGTGTCCCCCAAAAACAAAAGACAAAATGCACAAATATATATATATGTATGCAATACAGAGCAGAAACAACGTGCGCGTACGAATTTTTACCATGTATATATACCACAATGTTATATATTCTTTTCTCGGAAGCTATTATCTACCGCGATAGCGAAACGCATCTGCCAGATATTGCTCCCGATAAAAATTTCCATGCAAATTATAGTCAGTGAAACACGCCCCTCCCAGATACCCTACACCCCCAACTACCACCTCCCTTAATAACTGCCGCACAATACTTGAGTATTTTTATAAGAAAAAAATGTCTGCATCCATTAGTATGTAGGGATTAAAAACGAAGTTCTTTATATGAATTAAATGTTCACGAATTCAAAAAAATTCTCTGACATTACATAAACGTATATTCATTGGATATATTATACACGAGTACGGGATTTAGAAAAATACAAAATATATCCATAGTCAAAAAAAATATTTAAATCGATAGTCGGCAATTATATTATGCGATGAAAGAATTGGTGGGAATGAGTGGTGCAGTGGATGAAGTGTTGAAGAATTTTTACACCACTTGATGATATAGAAGACACAAAAAATATGTCACATTATCCGATAATTGACATAAAAGATTATTTTATTCACATGATAGCAGTAAACTACTTTGAAATTATGATGGAAAATAATACGTTATAAAAAAATTGCCGTTACCGAGAAAATTATTCGAACAGTATAAAATAATTTCAATGATATTACAATTTACGAAACACAATCTACATATTCTGTTCTAAAAGGTCGTCAGTCCCATGAAATATTTAAACACACTATATATAACATGAATTAAAAATCACTATTGAGATTCATCACATAGTCCATATTGTTCATCATATCAGTATAAATCAATTTTACCAATTGATATCCGTGCAAAAATTTCGTCACGCAGCTTGAATCATATCAAACACAACCGCCACATATCAGCAACTGTTGTTGAAGTCAAGTGCAATTCCCATCAGTCTTTTTTTATTACCGATAATTAACCATTTTTCATTGACATCATCCAATCAAAATGGAATAAAAAATGAGAATGAAAATGATAAATACCAAAACTGATTATATATTAATACAATATGAATCTTATGAACAATTGTGATAGATAAACTATACAGAATGATAAATGATTTCATCTCCAATTCATACGCACCAACGTTATGATCGCTTATAAGTCATACATTTATATTGTGTTGGATCAATTAGTAGCCAATTAGACGAACATTGAACCGCGTATAATTATAAAGCTGGACTCTATCCACCCTCGCACGTATATACATTATGAGGGTTAACCTTCGGAAGCGATTAAAACCCATTGGAAAGCCACAACCCTCCTCTACATTCTCTCATCCCTTCGTCATTCATACACAAATATATATACATATAGAACGTACATAATGTACTTATAGAGGCTCGTCTTCCCCCGGAAAACAACTCGAAACTTGACCGCAGCAATTCACGATAAAGAGATCGGATGAGAAAGAGGAAAAAAATGGTTTTTCCTGTTAAATTTATACAAGAGATAAAAAAGAATTTACAAATGAGATACGTCTACGGCTCGTTAAATCCCACTGCATTTGATTCTCTTTCTCATTCACAATACCTACAATAGGAGTAAAGGGATCAACCGCCACGTGCCCACAACTCTCTACCACCCCCTTTCTCATTTTATTTCGCTCCCCCAATCAACATTTAAACGTTTTGCAAATCTTAACAAAAACACAAATAGGGATATTATACTCCATCGTGTGTGTAACATATTGAAATAAAATTTTACTTTTGTCTCACCTTTCTTTTCACTGCAGAAATAAATCACCTCTCTATGGAAAATGAAAAAAAAACTTTTCAAATAAATTTCTGTTGTTAGAATTCATGCTCAATTTTTCATGTTCATGTTTTTCGGTTTGCATACGCATAAAAAGAGTGGAGGGGGTGGGGTTAATAATACTTGAAATTAAAAGCAGTGGAATAAAAAAAGAGGAGAAAATTATATAGTGTGAGGGTATTGTATATACGTGAATCTGTATACGAATGTATGTATACTATTATATATATATACATATACACCAGCGTTACCCGTCGGCATACAAAAGCCGTCCGAATGTTCGTCGTCGATGTCCCACTGATCCGTCGTGCTCACAATTCCCGCGCGTGGTCCATCGAAAATCCATTGTCCCTCAATATATATCTACTCTGTCAAATGCATGGTATTATATACCTTATATCAAGCAATATGTATATACATATATATAACAGTGGTATACACACCCTTTGGTGTCCTTGCAATTTGTGCAAAGCTCTTGTGCGCTTATTCACCGTATACCACGAACTTTATAGCTTTTTGACCCCTTTCCCGCCCTTTTTCCCAACCATCGCGTTACAAAATTAACATAATTATTTCTACGCTTCATTTTTTCAGAATTTTTCACAGCATCGATGCAAAAAGTGGAAGTGACGGTTATTATTCTATCGTCGATTTCAACTTTCTATCTATAAATTTGATGTTACTATAACAACATATCATCTCGATTTTCAGATGTATTGTGTTATTAAACCACGAAACAAACATGAAGTGAATCGAATAATTTGCAGCAGTTGAAATGCAACACAAAATATTCAATGGAAACAGTTGAAAATTTACGAAATTTTGAAGAATTTACACAACTCACCTATGAATATAAATGGAAAGAAACTCAATAATTTGTAATTTGAATTTCATGCGAATGAAGTAATTTGGGACAGTTTCAAAAATTTGAAAACATTTTTCAATTTAAAATGACATCAACACCAATCGGAGATTTCATCAATTGCGAACTGCTACTGCGATATTTTATTGTGAAATTAAATGAAAATGTAGAGTGTGCAATTGCTTTAATGATATGAACATCAGCGACCGATGGAATGAAGTTTCATGTAATCATCCAGTTGGTCATCAATAATAACGTCAAGCATGTCACGATGAACCTCATAACTGTTAAAATTTTTAGAATATTTAGTCTTAATTCTTTCCGTTCGAGACTTGATATGCCAAATAGATAAATATGATATTCAACTACATCATTGATAACAGCTTTGAAAATAAAATACGAACATTAACTAATTCTCAAAGTATACAACATAATTAAACTTCAAGTGAAAATTTTTGTAATATTAACCGCAGTAATTATACGTTCAATTACCCATTAGTCTTGACGTTACAAAAATCTTCTCTAATACTTTCACCGCGTAAGTGCGGAAGAGTAAACTAATCATAAGAAAATATGATGAAACCATATGAAAAATAAGGGAATAGATGAAACCAAACAAAACAAAAAATAAATAACCAGTTGAGTTATACGATATTAATCCTAATAAACCAATCAATCTTCATTAAAAGCCTGCAGGTTAATTATAGAAAACTTAGAATGAGCGAATATACGAAAGAAAACTAGTATATTTATAGAGCGAGAAATGAAATGAAGAATAAGCCAAAGGCGAAAAGAAAGTTTGCACGATTATTGCGCGAAATGGGTATGAAGGGGAGCTCTTCCGATTTAATTCCGAAACCTTGAACGCCCGCCATGACATAAATCATAATATACAGAGAGAACAAGAGAGAATAAGGAGAAGAAGGAGAAGAACAAGAAGTAGAAGAAGAAGAAGAAGTAAGTGCAAAAGTAGTCTCCATTTGTCTTCCTTGTCTTATTTTACTGATGTTGGCATATACCATCACATCTATCTCGTTGTCGTAGTCTCAGTCTTTTTCGTTTCCCCTCGCCTTCATCACTCCATCTCCCTCTCACTTATACCATGGCCATAATTCGAAAAACTTTCGGGTTATGGAACAAAAGTGAGGACTTTTGTTCCAAGTTTGAGTTGGCGAGAGCTGTTTCCAGCGACGCCCCGACAATGTTTTGTTCGCTTTGTCTCTCTTCCTGTTTAGTTAAGGTCTATAATACCTATATAACTGCCGTCGGGTCAACCCCCTTTTGCCTCCTTCATCTTCTTTTTCTTCCCCTCGCCTTCTTTACTTATTTTACTTCTTCTTCTTCTCCTCCTCCGTCTTCTTCTTGTCCATCTTTTCATCTTCTTTATGCATGGAAGTTTTTATATACCCAGCATATCGTAGAAAAGTTTCACTCGTTATGCTCACGAACTATCAAAAAACATTAAAACCATTTTCAATTGTACGTTTATTTATTTCAGCAGTAAAATTGGTCCTTGTCAAATTTGATATTCTCTCGGACCATTCACGTTCTTCAATGTGCAACGTCATTGATACATTCAATTGTAGGATATCATCGTACAGATTTCAAAAGAAAAATTTATACATCATCTGCATTGCAAGACAAAATATGGACTTGATCAATTATTGCTTGGAAATTATCAACCAGTCGATCGTGACACTTATTACAGCTAAAAATCCACATTCAATCCTTTGACATTTATTTCTAATATTGAATTCATCACTGTCACTTTCACCATCATCATAATTTTGAGTGTCCCACTGATAAATTCATTTTATGATGTTGCTCGTAAAACTGTAGCTAGAATTATGACAAAACTTAATTAAATTGTACGAATGAAGTATAAAACAAAAGAACATTTGCATACCAATTTTTCACTTCCCACATGCATACATTTATATGTAAATATATATATATATCTGTATATATGTACGCATGTATATCGATATAAAGAAACCTTCCAGTAAATTATACATATAAGGTATCCCGTAGAGCCATTTGCTCTTTATTTCTTGCAATAATAAGATATTGAGACGAGAGCGAGAAGGTAAAAAAGAATTTTATTCTCGTTAAAGAGAGAAGTAAAATATGAGAAGAAACAAGCGACGTGAACTACATTATAAAATCTATATACATGTGTGTACGAGAACAGTGAAAGAATAGAATGAAGAGAAAAAGAGAAAGAGAATGAGTTTGAGACAAAAAATCTCGAATTCCCTCGAACAAACGGTTTCATTCTCTTTCCACCTTCAAAACTTTTTTTTCCCTTCTTCACTTCTTTCTTATTCCATTCCTGTTTAGTTTTCGTATACATATACACTCTCCTCGATATATTCTCGAGTTACGTACATAGAATCGCAAAAACCTCACCTTTTGCGCCCGGAATGAATGAGAAGAAAAAAAAAAAGATTTACTACACGTCGAGATGTCTATACTGTTCTATTAAACGAAACATTGTCCCCCAATTACAGTGTAAAATGAGACATATATATGTATATATATAATAATATACATATGTCAACTCATCAATTTGTCTTTCTATTATACTATTTTTTCTTTTTTTTCCGTATTTACCCACACCCTCAAATAAAATATATCGGACAGGGTGGTCCGAATTTTTCCATAGATACTTCTACATATTTTATTCACTAACAAAAGACCGACATTCCATTCACTGTATTGTTGTTGCATTTAAACAAGTTCCATCAATGGAGAGTAAGAGGGTTGAGATTGATTTTGATTCAACTTTCAGTTTTTTCGATTTTTAATTATTTCAATTTTTCTATTCAAAACCTAGAAGAATGTTCAAGTAATTTCTAGCATGGAAACATCAATGCACAACAAAAGAAAAAATTTGTTCATTGAACTATAATCAAGAATTGTTTTCTAATCCGCAAAACATATGAACGTTATTGTTGCATCAGTAATGAATTAAATCCGATCTATTGACAGCCAGAATAACTTTCCGCTGATTAAATTGTATTCAATTATTAACGCGTAACTACACGAAGTATAAGAAGATGATTGCAGAGTTAATACCATGGATCAATAAAAAGTATTAATGGAAAATACCCCATTTTGCATCATTTCATTAAGTAGAACGAAATGTTTGTGGCATTTCAGTCTGATGCTCTTCACCGCTAACGAACAAACGAATTCATTAATAATAATTCATTGAATAATGAGTTGAGAAAAAAACGCGATGAGTAAATTAATTAATTCCATAAAATACTTAATATATCTTTTATAAAATTTGTTTAGAGGTGGTGACATGGAGATTTAGATCACATATACAAACAGACGTGGGAAATGACCGTGACAGGGAGAATATGTCTCGGCAGGACATTATATGACGATGGTTAACCCACTCGAGGCCTCGTACAAACGCCTCTACCCTGCTTTACCCCCAACAATATATATACATATATAAAGTACCAACGCACGCCACCATACCACAAACGGCAATGAGACAGTGGGAAACAGAGACAGTAAATGAATAAGGGTGAAACGAAGTGAGACAGTCTGTGATTGCGGACAATGTGATGCAGGACAATGATGATTTCAAAATTTGTACACGCAAACAAAAGACCGATGAGAATATATGTGTATGTGGGTGCGTGTGTGTGTGTGTGTGTGACGGAAAAGCAAAGATAGAGAGTTGCAGACGTGCGCGTGATCCTCTAGAACTACTGACAGAATACCTGGAGGACAAATCATCCCACGAGGGCAATTTTTGAAACGTCATGAACAAAATACGAAAGTAAGAAAAAAAAAGATTCCAAAAACTTTCAAGGTTACATCAACCTTCTATTAAATGCAATGATATATGTGTGTATATTGTGTTACCCAAGTTGTTGTTGTTGTTGTTGTTGTTGTTGTTAAACCTAAATCACTCTTTGCCTTATCCTCTTCAGTAAAAAGAAGGGAAAAAAAAGAACGAGAAAACATAAGAAATGGAGTAGAAACGAACCCTTTAATGATTGAGCACAATATTGAATTTCAAAATGGATGTGAATGGTCATATTGAGATGAAAACTATGAACTGTTGAGCCGCCAGCAATCCTCACTGCAGGCAATCGTTTCATCAATTATATTTAGATATATTTCTATTGAATTTATTTAATCCTGCTCATGTAGTTATACATCCCCGTCGGCGATTGAAAAATTCACATCAAGAAGAATAGGAAACACATTGTTTAATCCTCATTCACGAAAAAAACATAATCTTTGGTACTTTGCTTCCCATTTTTTGATATTTATGTAGTTGAATGGGTTGTGTTCAATATACAAATGAAATTACATGAGCAGGTAAAGCATACACATGGAAAATAAATATTCAATTGACTGTAGCGACAACCCACAAAAATAAGCAAAACAAAATAATCTGGAAGTCTGAAGTACATAACATCTGTATATATTTATTAGTATAGTGTCAGTGCAGAGGGATCAAAATATAATCCGAATTTAATTCTATTGCAATACGACAATTATCAGAATTACAATGAATTTCAATGTAACACAAATATTCATTGTAATTTGATTTTGACTGTTACTTTCTGTCACTTTTTGTCAATGATACTGCGCTGCTGTCTAAAAATGAAGTAAATAACCCAAACGATATAAAGATCAATGAGTCCATTTCCCAAAGATGAATAAAAAAAATTGCTCATGAAAAAATATAATCTTTTTTCATTTCTTTTGCAATATTAAAAAATTCAAGGACCATATCACAGATATTTGTCGCTGTTACTGATGTAGTATTTATATCACGAGTTGAAAGGAATAATAATTCCCAAATATAATACCTATGCATACATACTTTGGTGTGTATAACAGTAATGCATGCACCAATGATTCAGACTCAACTTCTATACTACTCGCATCTACCATCGTGTAGGAACAACAATAGAAATGAACTAAATGAAGAAAAAATTTTATATATATACATATATATGTATTGAAAATGAAAGAGCACACGTGAGAGATAGATGAGGAGAGCGAAAAGAAGAAAAATAAAAATGCAATGGGCCAATGGGGTTAGATTATGTGTGCCCAGGTGTTTTATATTTCACATAATATATTTAGGAGTATGAGAATTGATTCACGCTCTAACAAATTATTTCATATCTCATCGCAATGGCATCAATATCTGTATTCCCATCTTTGTCTATACATATACATATGCACACAAATATCCCGCGATCCTTCTACTGTTGAATAATATCTTGATGTAGTCTTGCATCACAACTTTATATATATTTAATAAACCGACATTTAATTGGCCAACGAGTTTATATACTTATTGAATCTAATAAGGGATCGTTATCGCTCTTTTATAACGACCCTTTGATTTCAATTTAAAAAAAAATAAAAAAAACATTCCAGGTAAAAAGGAGCATTTAATCATACATAGATATACTCATACGAACAGAGAAGTAGTTTTTTTTTATTTAATCCATTCAACTGTTATTTATTGATGGCCAAAATGCAATCCATTTCCAAGTTATTAACTGCAGCCTTTTTTCTACGGATATATTTCTTTTTATTTTTTCCACCACTTATGTGCTTCTTTATGACCGAATTATACGAAGTATGTATATATCTATTGAAAGGGGCTTGAAGATCGTTCACAGAGTCAACAAAACACGAGCAATACAAACAAGTTTGCACCAATAGTGTATCAGTGATACGATTCGGCCACCAGCGATGCAATAACACAGTGTAAAGAGATTGAAATGGTGTGCGTGTGACTGTATATATTCGATCGCACCCGTATAAATGTGAACGATATTGAAGAAAAATTCGATGGAATTGAAGTACCCCACCAGCCGGATCAGTGGCAATAGCAGTAGCATCATTTATATACTGCTAGTGGATGTGTTGGTGGTGGTGAAAATAGAGAATAAAAATGTGAGGGGGTGGCAAGAAAAAAACGAGTTGTGTCTGTGCACATTGAAGAAAGAGCATTGAAGAAGAAATTCAATTCGTGTAATCGAGAGAAACGTCCACATACACACACACACATATTTATACACATATATGTTCGAAAGATTGTAGTATATAAATATAAATAAATAGATGGAAAAAAAAAGAGGAGATGGATAGATAAAGTCAGAAACGAAGAAGAAGAAAAAGAAGTAGAATAGATAAAGAATAAAAAGAACACGAGAAAGAGGTTAAATTTGTCGGAGAGATGGAGAGTTCGAGAGAATTCAATATAACTGCACACACGTTCACACTTCGGTCTTCAGTTGGGAATATATTGGAGTCGGATATTGAAATACTTGTTGGTAGTTTGAGTCGGCGGAGGCAGTGAAGTAAGGAGGTGAATGTTATCTATACATCATCATATATAGATATAGATTGTTAGATCCGACCGATTGTTGAGAAAGATGCCATTCCCGATGCCATCTTGATTGCGCAATTGAGGAATCGCCCCCAACATCGTCCTACCTCCTTTCAACCACTATCGCCACCCCTTACAAAACCGTTTCACATCAAATTCTATACGATAATCAATCGATATAATATACTTGGATTGCTTTTCATCCTACCAACGTCTTTCGCCAATGACCCAGTAAATCTTCTATGAACATTCTTACAACCATATTAATTTTATATATATATATATATATGTGCATAACGAGCTGTGATATATTAATCAATTATTTCTTAACAGCGAAAAAGAAATTGCTACATACAGCAATCCACAACTTTATTCTCACCACTGTTCGATATGTTTATCAATGTTGAGGTCTCCTCCAACACTCATTTTTCGTTCTACTCAAAATCCGTACAAATATTTATCACAAATAAAAATATTTTCAACTGATCAGAAATAATATAAACAATGTATATTATCCGAATAAAATTCATACAACAATTTTTAAAATTTCAAAATTTGTCATAGAAGATAAAGAGAAAGGATAAGAATGGAAATAGCAAATTTGAGGGAAGCAGATGAAAAATGCAATGGGGGCGATCGACACAGTGGACATTAGGGAGGTAAAACGAGGGGAAAATGAGAGAACGATGGTGAGTGAAAGAGGGAGGGAGAGAGAGAGGAAGTGAGGGCGAGAGAATAGCACATTGCAGATTCCGTCGAGTCTCAAGCTCCAACCCGACAGATAGATAGAGTCAAGATTCAATTAGCTCCAGCTGTCAGTCGCATGATACTCGTCGACTCAATACCGATCCTCCCTTCACCCCCGCAACGAAATTGGCGACTGCGGTCTCGTTTGTGTCTGTCTTTATATACATAATATACACATATATATATATATATATATATATATATATCTTTATCAATACAATTGAATTCACTATTCAGTTCATACTTTTTCACTTTCATTCATTTACAAAATTTTTCACTCGAATTCAGGCTATTAGGTCAAATATATAATTATCTATGATATTTTATTTTTTTTCTATCCAAAATCTCTGGTATGAAATAAATAATGAAACCGCATTATCGTGCGTTGTATCAAATATAAAAGAAGAAAGAATTCAAAAAATAATTTTTCCACTTAAAATTATATTAATAGGAAAATATTTTTGATAATATATGT
Organism: Meteorus cinctellus; assembly: GCA_030523045.1. Classification (NCBI taxonomy): domain Eukaryota; kingdom Metazoa; phylum Arthropoda; class Insecta; order Hymenoptera; family Braconidae; genus Meteorus; species Meteorus cinctellus. The sequence continues at coordinate 137,119 of JAPYZF010000141.1, forward strand.
ATAGAAATAACTGACACGTATCAGATAACAGCGAATGTGTGAAGGTTCCTGATAATAGGCAGACATTTTCAATTTATTTCAAGAGTCTATTGCTCTCAGTGAATCGCGAGCAATGGATACCTATAGCACTGTGGACTTTTTTTATGCTTCAACACCTTCTCCCATATACCCATGTATCTGTATATATATTCTCATATCGGATTCTGGTAAGAAGAGCCTGGCTTCACCCGTCGCAATCGCAGAGATGATATTGAGGTCTCAAAAGTTATTTCAATATATTCGCATTCATTGCCGTCGGTGTACGCTCGTTGTGCGACGGAGCTGTGTGCAGACTCGATCTATATTAAGATTTAAACTCGGGTAAATTGAAAATATATAATATTTTAGTAATATCATTTCATATATTCGTTCACACTTCAGCTAAATAAAATTTTTCGACTACAGCGACAATAATAATAATGATTATAATAATGTTATTCAATAATAATTTATGAGCTCACTCTCAGAAGGTTTGAAATAAATGATCTCATACACATTCGATTGTTCATTTTTCTCACTTAAATTTAACGTCTACGTCACCTAAAATGTCCTCTTACAATGTACTAACGTTGTATAAAGACAATTGGACACCAAGTTCGAACCGGATGTGAATCAATCTTTCAATATAAACTTGTGCTGCCATTTGGAAGATATAGTCCTTCGATTTATTCCGCCGCTGAAGAGAGAGACTCTGGTATCAGATTTATTCTAATCGAATGATTATTCGAACAATAATTATAAAATAGATAAAATATTTTTTGTGTGTTGAAATATGGTTCTTTTTTGGGACGAATTTATTTTAGTTAGTTACACAAACAGAAATAAAATACTTTGCGGAAACAAAATCTCGAAGACATATCCATTCTTTTATTGTTCTACTTGCAAAAAAATGGCTTCTTAGTGAAATATTGAATAAAAATGAAGATAAAATAAAAGAGGGGAAAAAAAAACACAATAAACTTGTAGACACGTTTATCCCGCACATTTAACTTCCAACTGTACTTGTATTAACAATATGTAAGCAAATAGACTCAAATGTGCACGTAAAATAAATAAAAATAGGCGAGTAAAATATGTACTTGTATACGGATGTAAATACACAAACATATATACATATATATATGGTGTGTGCTATTGAGGCCTACCAGTGTGGGACACAGCGTAAAATGGATAAGTATACACAAGAGTTAAAAAAAAAACAGAAAAAAAAAAACGTAGGTAAAGTCATGAAAATATAACGCAGTTAATTAGCGAGGTGAGCTGGGCACTTTAGGCGCTGGCTGGCGTTCATTTACCCACAGTGCACACTGTAATAAGTAAAGAACAACTCGCGAGAAAGAAGTCTCTCTCGCGAGAAAATGAGAGAGGGGTCCGCGAGGAAACTGTGGAATACTATGGCCAGCTAACAACAACAGCAGACTTCAAGTTACGTCTCACCTCACTTATTTTTATGCCATTCTCTCATGATTAACTACCAAACATTTCATATGGTCTTTATTCATTCTCAAAATAGAAATATTTACCACAAACTATACCGCACTTTTTTCTTTATTTGCATATAGAGAGGAAAACTAAACATATCAGTATAGAAGTTCAATTGATTTTCTCTAGAATTTGTCTAAGGTCGAATTATTTATTCGAATATAATGAGAAAACATTTCCTATCATAAATAGCGATAAAACTAGAAGTTGACATACAGCAGTTATAAAAAACAACATCGATCTGTCTTCACGTTTCTATCTGACATTGTGAATTTGTCGGAAAGAAAAGAAAAATGATGAAGATGGGAAGAAGAAATGGCATTGGCAACATCATTAAGTTTGTCTCAGACAAAATGCAAACGTCAGATAATACCCAGATCTTATACAAGTGAAATAGAATACATACACTAAATGGTTGGTGGGTATAGAAGTGATACGGTAGTGTGGTTTGTTGTATGTATAGGACAGAAACACAGAGAAATCAGAACGAGTTTTACGCCTGTGCGATTCTCAAATCGTTTTGAAAGCGTTTTGTGGGAACGGATCGCAGCAGTGGAAATAATACAACTTTGTGTTCCTTGCGCGGGATCAAAGAGAATTTCACAGGGGGCAACAAGCAACGTTGGAGCTGGATAAGGGCTCGAGTGGAGGCAGAGCTCACCCTTTTTCACCCTCGCATCTTCTTTCTTTCTCACTCATTCACTTTTCTTACATTCACAACAATGATGTCCTTGTTTTTACTGCTTTCACCTCAAGTCCACCCCACACGATGTCAGAATCTTCCTTGCTCGCTTATCTATTTCGACTATTTTTCATCTTCTACATCTACTGCACACATGAAACGAAACATGTTTACCTGCATTTCATTTCAATCTTGTGTGACATGAATTTTTTCAATAACTATCATCTGCCTTATTTCATTGTTTCCCAGGTGTTTTACGTTCATTTATATCGATAACTTCTTTCATCACGTCGATTATTTGTCCTGGTGAACTGTAGAAATATCGATGTTCGGTATCAGCATCTGGATGACGATTATATGCGTCGGGAATGAATTCACCTTTTGAATTAAAGAATAGAATACGAGGAACATATTTTCCATCAGGTGTAAATTGCCCATTTTTTGTTATTGCATCCGACGAATTTTCCATATTGATCATGATGAAACTATGAAATTACCAGGAAATTCACTCAATGATTTACAAATGATCAAATGTAACGATATAAAAACTTAACTTACTGATTGCTGAGATCGATGAGTTTTATTGATACAGAAAATTTTTCTTTCAATGTTTGACATGCCGGACACGTGGTTTTGTGTATCAATAGAAATACCGGTTTACCAGTTTGCTTAGCTTCTTCAAAACCACTATTGAAATTTCGCCACTTGTATGCTTTACCAAAACCATGATCGGGAATATTTTTTCTATCTCTATCATTGAACGCATTCGATACCACATGATTTGCCAATGTAAATAAGCTTAGACCAGTCAAATATTTCAGATAATGTTTCATATTTTATTGTTCTCACTTTTACAATTTTCTGAACGAATTCGCGATCAAAAAATAAGGAATAAATGTCAATGACAAAAAAAAAACCCTCACCGATATGACATAAATGAAAAGCAAAACATCTGAACTCTATTAACACTTATGTGTAGATATACAAACACATCTATACATACACAGTCATATGGATGTTTCAATTCATGAAACTTACCTTGAGTGCGATTACAATACTGAAAGCAATTAATTGTCGTGCAAACATGCGGCAAATTATAGAATGACGACTGTCATTACAAAATTAATGACCTTCAATATAGTTAAATGAAGCACAGGGACATAGGAGAGGCCCGATAAGTATGTACATTTGTGCGACATCGCTTCTGATTGGGTACTGATAAAAAAAAAATCTGCTCATGTAGAAACATTTTCGAACAGACCACAGTAGTGAGTAACCCGCTCAATGTTTAGTTGATCAGATAAGTCTATAAATTAACCATATATAGACAATATGCGTTCCGGTCATTATATAACTGTGTTATTCGTAATCATCATCGCTATTTCAGTGCAGTCACAGGATTGCATCTCTTATGGGAAGACTGTAAGTGAAAAAGTTAATAACCTATGTGAAAGATCACCAATATCACTGACCAAATAACAGACGTCTATTTTCCATGATCGAAAATTTCAGTGCTACACTCATACTTCCTGTTGTGGAGGATGTTGCTACGATAATATCTGCACCGACAGTAATAATCCAATCAATTCAAGACTTACTTACGTCAAATCATTTTACTGAAAACTGTATTAATTCCCTATTATTTCCAGCATATCGTTCTTGTGACACACGTAAGGATTTATGCCTTCAACATTACTGCCCAGCAGGACAGGAATGTTATATATTCCGACCAAAATATGTTGGACAGGACGCACAGGCAGCATGTAGAGAATCAGGAGAACAAGTAGACGAAATAGTACCACCATGAGAAGTTCAAGTTCAGATTGCAACTTTTTCATGGATTCTTCTTAGCTTTCTCTCTCTTTATATCTTTCTCAGCGACAATATTCGAGATTTTTGGAGTATTCTTGAGAGCATGTACTTTATAAAAGAAAAGATCACAGGCGGGTTTTGTGACATGATGCGGTTTTGTCATGGTGAAATTATATGGCTGGTTAAACACAAGTATTTTTCGTAGTAAGTTTTTGGGACAATTTTATAGCGACTTCCTGCGACGGTTTTGTGAATGTTGAAGTGGGGGAGAAGAGGATGACGTTGAGGAGGGGTTTTGTAACCGTCTCGCTTTTTTTCCTCTTTTTCGGCATACCATGTGTTTTATAATGAATTTTTATACAATTGTGAAATGAAAAGAGGGATCAAAAAAAAGACACATATTTCAATACTAGAATGTCTTTAAACAAATTTATCATAATAACCAACTTTTCTATCAACCCAGTTTCTCACATTTCGCATTTTCTTTTTCTCTCGGTATAACACTTCAGTATTAACTGAAAAAGAAGTAAACATGAATTAACGGGCCATAAATAATTTTTGCATTGACATGAGAAATGAATATTGTCCATGAAAAATTGAATTACCGTATGGATCGAACGCCATGAATTCCAATTTATCTCCCAATCTCTCTCGAACAAGAGGTATTCTATGACCACTGACCATACTTTCCACCGCCACTAAAATGTGTCTGAAACATCAAAATAATATTCAGCCATAACCATTTCGGTATTCAACATTAATTATCACACTTTTGAATCAACACGACTTGAATTCATCCGCATGAAATAAAAATAAATCTACAATCTGTCGATAAATTAATTACCACATTCCAATTTACCGACCGAGGATTTAAATAAATTATTATCAAGAATTACATAAGTTGTTCATTTTTGTAAATTAAAAATGAAAATTGCCACAAAAGCTATAATTATGAATATGGATATTGTCAACTGCGAATGTTGATATTGCATTGGATTTGTTAATGATTCATAACCTCACATCCTTTCCATTACTCTTCATTGGAATACGTATTAGAGTCATATCAAATGAAAATCAAAAGAAACTCACTTGCTTTTGGGTTTCTTTGCAAAACGTATTGCAGTTAACAGCATTTTTGCTTTTTGTTATAGAGATTATAAGCGAAAATAGTTGATCATTCGTTATTCACGCTACACTTTTACACTGTGAATTCGCACCAATGGCGAGGTTAATTCGACCGGAATGAACTCTAGCGAGAATTCCTGTAAATGAATGTGGCTGGTAAAGAATCATATTTAAATTTACAAACTGAAAATTGATTGGAAATGATCCTGCGGTTTATTTCAATTGTCCGGTGAGGTATACATATCACGGTATGAGCCAAGTTGAATAACGAATGAAGAAAAATGTACCTTTTTAATAAATACAAGGGCATTCGCATACATAAATGTGCAAATTACAATATCGTGAGTTAATTCATAGCTTTTTGAGTATATGTATTCACAAATAAAACGTGTAGAAAAATGGCCAGCACTGATAATTACCAAATATTTATAGATGAAATGCATCAAAATTAATCATCTGTGCCAAATTTCTATAGCGAAAGAGAAAAAAAAACCTGTAACAATGTCTTCATGCTATACAAAATTGAATTTCACAACTGAATTCAAACACCAATCCTACATTAGAATGCGGTGCTAAGTGGTTGCAATATCGGACTCAGACAAAATTGAATTATTGCGAAATCATTGCTTGTGACTTTTCATATATTTTTGTTTTTCTTTCCGGAATGATAAATCAAACTATGAACAATACGACGCTATGGGCATGAGCAAAGTCAACCTTTGACTTTATCATTCGCCATTATTTCGAAACGTTTCACGATTTTCGAAATATCAATGTCCTTAGCAATTTTCAAATAATCCATTTTTCTAACATGATGTATGCTTGCCCACGTTGGTATCAATTTACACATAAGCCGAATGTGTTCTTCCAATTCATTTGGCGTTAATTTAGTTCTATAAGAATTATCTAATTTTTCAATAACAAATTCCAGCGTCAGGACTCCTTTTTTCTCAGCCACAAAAATGTTCCGGACTATTTTTGACATGTCCGGTAGGCGTGAGTAAAGCGCTGCTTCTCTGTCCTCATTCGGTGTCCTCGTCATCGCCTCCAAGGCTTTGGCAGCTTGCTTCGCTCGTACCTGCAAAAAAGTAGTGATTAAAAGATAAAACATAAATAAGCTGAAAAATTATTTGATTAATCACTTTCATGATGTATATGCACCTCACACGCATGACCGAATCCTTCGCATCAGTAGACACATTAAAGTCTTGCGAATTTTTATTCAAACTTAAAAATAATAATAAATCGATATTTACCCGTTCAAGAAGTGCCTTTGGGATACCCTTGAGCGCTGGATTTAATAAACTTTTCGAAGTTTTTGGAGTATCTGGTGGCGTATCAACAACAGTAATTTCTACTTTATTCATCGTACCCAAGGTCGCTTCACTTGAATTATCCTCTGGTATCGTTGGATTATGATTCGATGACGTCATTTTAGCATCAGCCAATCGTTGAAGCGCCTTCTCCATTCGTGTATTGCAGTTGAACAATGATCTAGCTTTTTCTATATGTGAGAAAAAAAAACTGTCGATAATTAACGCTTCACGATATTCAATAGTGGTATTGAACTCACGTATGCGCGTAATCGCCTGACGATAATTCAAGGTGACTTTGAAGCCATTATCAAGTGACAACATTTTTTTAATCGCTTTCAAGTAAAATGATGATCAAAAAATAAAGAAGCAATTGCCAAAATGATTTTACTGGGATTGATTACGGTGTGTAATCGAGCACATCGCATGTTGCATTTATATTGATCCAATCTGAATAAGTGATGGTAAAATATATTTGCTAAACCTGACACATATTATCGCGGCCGATGGCTATATTGAATTAATTACGAAATTGCGTACGCGACCCAATTTCGAATCATGTTATTCAATATTGTTCTTCATAATTTTTTGCGGCATTTTCAAAATTTCTGGGCAATTTACTGGCAATGTAGAAGTATATCGATTGGATGAGTTGCTTGATTTGAACGTACCAAGGACATCATGTGCCGAAGATGCTTTCTCAACAGTTGGCGGCTTCGGTAACTCGGCATTTTCAATGGGTGGACATGTTTCCACATCAAACTCTGGATGCCATCTTGTTATCTTTTCCTTCGGAATCACCATTGGGCTTTCCAAGCTCAGCAGAAATTTTTCATGCTCTACTTTTGTTCTCTCTGCAAATTAGTTCAAATAATTTCCTGTCTCATTCTGTACGATCGATAAATTAAAAAAAAATGTGGTCGCACATGGACAAAAAATCTTATCCAAATACCTAATAGAACGTTGAAGAATTTTCGCCGTCTATCAAGAAGAACTGCCGGACCCATACTCATTTCGGATGCTGATTTCAGCACATTATTATCATCTGGTGTATTTCTGCCACTCCTTTCTTCCACATTTGGCGTCAATACCAATTCATACTTTTCTTGTTTCGTTCCAGTACCAAATGATCGAATTTTCACTTGAGCGAAGTTATATGCATTTGGATAAATAGTTTTTATTTGTGCCAAATGTTCAATATTGAAATTACGCCGTAAAAGCTCTTGGACAGCAGGTTTCAATTTGTTGAATGTTATTGCTTCCTTGCGGTTGAATAACATTGCTGAAACCTGATAGGGAGATTATTGTCATATGCTTCTCTACGCAACAAATCAAATATAGAGGCCTAGTTACCGTATCAACACATCGGAAAATTTCGGCCAAAAATCTGTAGTTGTATGGCAAAGGTAATGCTGGAGTTCCACTGTCAGCAATTGATTGATACCGCTGATAAGCTGGTGCTTTTACAGGACTACTCTTGACTGGACTAGGTGTCGATTCCTTGGGTGCAAATAGTAATCGACGTTGTGGACTTGCCGTTGAAGACAAATGAATGGCTTTCGTTGGAGTTTTCATTGGACTCCGAGATGACTTTTGTGGGCTATGATAAAATTATAAGACAATGTTATACATGCGAACACGCAAACGATATTATTTGAATAAATGGGCGCATACCTAATTGGTACTTCTAATTGAATCTTTTCAAACTTCTTGATTTTCGGTTGAGGTTCATCTTGATTTCTGAAATCCTCCAATTTTTTCTCGAACCGCTTTATCCTATCAATTCTATCTTTAAGTTCAGCAAGACGTGATGATTTATTGATACGATTTTTAATTTCACCAATACCCAAATCCTGTCTTGCCAATCTATCCATAATCGACTTTTTTGGAGTAGTGCAACTACTAACTGACTGCTGTTGCTGTTGTTGTTGTTCCCCAGTATTATCAGTGGGTTCGTCATTTTTTTTCGGTGTACCAACATTTTTATTCATTGACGAATGTTTCTTTGGGCTCAAAGCCCCTTTTTTCTCAAATGGAACATTCTTTGGTTCTTTAGCCACATCATTACTCATTTTCATAAAAGTCTCGCGTATGTCAGTTTGACCTTCTTGAATAGAAAATTTTTTGGCCCTACTAGCACGCGCACGAGTAATCATCTTGGGTGTTCTTGGTGATGATGTTTTTGTAGAATCAAATTGAATATTACGAACTGCAGTATTAATCTTCTCTGAGGTATGAACAGCCTTTGTTTCATTGGTGTTATTATAAACGAGTTTGGGGCCACTATCGTCAGCCTCAGACCTCGTTAATGATACAACGCTTTCATCCAAATTAACTTTATCTTCCCCTTCGCTAATAACACAAGTCCTTTCGCGCTCCAACACGAAAACTTTAGCTTTATTTCTTAGCTCATCAGTCGCCTGTCGTTTTCTCGTGTTGAAGTACGCCGTTACTGACGGCTGCGACATGATTTATATACGGGTATATACGATTGCAGCGCGACAATAAATAAACCTTATTCCTTTCCTTCTTCTTCTACACAAATGAATAAACGTTAGCTAATAACCAATGACTCAATATTAGAATACATTTGATATTTCTAATGTTTAACAATGTGTGTCGCGTACTATCGCCAATCTCGTACAGCTCTACACTAACCTCTACTGTCCTATACTAACCTGCATTAACCCTATTGTTCTATCAAAATCCCGCCTTTTAACCTTTATTTCCAGCGCTCAACACATACACAGTGGCGCACAATCGAAACAATTTAATTTTTTATATCGACACACCGCGCGCACTCAATTCATTTCACAATTATATCACACTAATACACTCATTACATTTATGACACAACAATCACAATTATATTCTCATACCGTAGTAATGTGTATTGTCGCCATATTGAATAATGCACTTTAAAAATGGAAGCGTCTCCTGTTCGCAACAAGCCACACAATTCCATCCTCAGAGGGCACCACTGGTGTAATTCAATTATCATTGGGAAGCAATGATCCAATCTAATCCGTTCATTTTCAATATTTATAATTGACTGATCCAAATGAATTCAAATATTCGTAAATAGTAGCTGGTTGCAACAATACATTGTGTAGTTATGAACAAGGTAATTTCCCTGGTAAAATACAGTGAGTTTATCTCACCACCGGCGAACGACCTACAAGACATTTGAAATTTCTGTGTATGAAGGATGAAGAGTTACGTCGCGCCATCTGGAAATTTTGTGCTAGATACCTTCTCATTGATTCGGTGCACTCTCATGAAATAATTGTGGTGAATTTAATCGACCAGTGTTTGCTGGATAGCAAATTCATTTTTACGCAGATTATTAATTGAATATTTCAAAAATTTTGTTGTAATGTTTGATTATCATTTTTTCTATGTCAATGAATTGATCTCGTAGACAAGGCTACAAGTCTATTCATGAAATTGAATTTGGCGCTGCGTCACCATTTTGTGTAGATATTTAGAAATCCACCTGAAGATGAGAAATGTACATTGAATTCTCCTACGATCAAAAGGTCCATACACACATATATATATATATGTAGAAAGAATTCTCCTAAATTGATATGATACTAGCATTGAGAGGGAGGAAAAAAGTTGTAAATATTTTGTTGCATCGAAGAGAAACAAAGGTTTTTTCTCTAATTAATTTTCACGAAAATCGTAACCTCGAAATATCAATTGTTGTTGAACGAAAAAATATTTTAGTGCAGTAACACAAATGCTAAGACTATGACGTCAAGCTCAAATATCGCTGGAGATGTGAAGCAAGGATTAAAATTGCGAAAAGTTAATTCAAAGTATTTTTCCCTCAAGTGGAAAAGAGATCGTGGAGAAAGTGGCGGACATGGTAATAATTTGCAAAAAAAAACAAAATCGCATGAATTAGCCGCAGCTGATCCATCTATTGATGGAAAGAGTACTCATGGATTTTTTCAAAATATAAGAAAAAAATTGTCAATAAAAAATTTATATAAGTCAAAAAGAAAGGTGAGAATTTGTGCAGTTGTATGCGTGGGTTTATCGACAATGATTCATTCATTCTGAACTATCAACGCCTATTGTTATTATGTTCGTTATTGTATCTATGATAAATTATATATAATCATATCATTGGCAGATTATAAATATGGATTCTTCGTCGAGCTTTTTGGATACTGGTAGCAGTAATTCAATGACAAATTTGAATGGAGAACCAGCCCTGTTGAATGATGAAAGAAATATTGTTGAGATAAAAGATCGCATAGGCACAATCAATTTAAATAGCGCAAATAATTTGAATGCTACTATTCACACTTCAAAAAACAACACAAATGGAGAATGTCCCGCATCAGATAAATACTTGAATCTCCAGCCTAAAATGAATAATATTGAATGTGATGTGGAGGATTTACACGAACATTCGCCTAATCGCAGGATTAATGAAACCAGTGAAAACATGTCTCATGCAGATGATCATGTAAATAATATGAAAAATATTCATGTCGAAGAAATATCAGAAAGAGAGAATAATAGTGAGAAAAAATACCAGACTAACTTGTTGCAAGAGTTACAAAAGTTGAGAAAATACGGCTGGTATTGGGGGAATACATCCGGCGATGTTGCAGATGCTGCATTGCTATCAGAACCTGATGGTGCATTTTTGATAAGAGATTCGTCCGATCGACGGTAAATTATTAAAAAAATTATTCCGATATTTGAATTTTTATATTAAAATCCAATCAAATGATAACCTAAACGAACAGTTTATTATACTTTATGCTTATTTTTCTAGACATTTGCTGACTTTAAGTTTCAAATCAGCTGGGAAATTGCTTCATACACGTGTTGAACACAGTGGCGGAATGTTTTCATTGTGCAATCAAGGTGAAAGTGGAAGATTTTCATCGGTGCCGGAACTAATTGATCACTCAATGAATTTCAGTAAATATGCAGTTTTTTGCTATTCGAGACCGCGGCATCCGGGCTATCCAGCATTCCCCGTACGTCTCACAAAACCAGTTAGCCGTTTCAATCGCGTTAGGAGTTTACAATATCTCTGTCGTTTCGTTATTCGGCAGAATACGCGTTGGGATAATATTCACAAGCTTCCGTTGCCAAAATCATTACGAGTTTATATTGAAGAAGGTCATTATTAGTATGGATTTTAAAAAATTGCGGAATCAGTTTGGCGAATATCGAAAGAAAGATGTTATGAGAGAGGATAACCGAGACTTCCACACGGTTACGCTATAAGAATGAAATGAAGTGAAATTTATTTTTATTACGCTCGTCCAGTTCATTTTGATGTGCGCAACAGAGAGTTATCTATTCATGATAATTGATCCGAATGAGATCATACGATGTGTAAGAATATGCAAAGTACGTATATTTTATATTATATAATCCTCTATTTTATATATAAATTTAGATATTCATGTTTCTCGAAGCCGTTGATACATCTATAATTGTTCAACAAAGCTCTTCAAAATAAGCAGTGACGTTTCATTAACTTGCTGAGCGGATTTTATTGAAAAAAAAAAGCATTTTGAGAGCAATACTTTTGTCATTGAAAGTTACGACAAAATTGTAGGAATTCTGTGGATAAACTTCATTGTTTGAACCGGTGACCCTTTCTTTAATTCGTTAAGGCATGTAGCGTGCATAGATAATTCGAATAAGAAATGAAGACTGTTCTGATTAACGGCAGTTCATTATCCTACCATAAAAACGCAAAAGTAACTGAGCCATTGCGCGCGCGCGATTGTGTGTGTGTGCGAGTGTATACATGAGTGTACATTTATGTTGTACTATTTCTCATCGTGAGAAACATATTTTTTAGAAGAAATTTTATATCCTTCGACTATTCAACACCATGTTGAGACAAATTTGAAATTTGTCACTTTTTTTATGAATATTAGACCAAAATATAAACTTATGTTTGATATATTCAACTTTTTTTCTTTGTATTCGACTTTCATGAGAAGTAATTGATGATGAACTTGAGTGATTCTTCATTCACAAATACGATTTTATGTTGACAGCAATACAATCATGTGCGTAGAAGGAGAAACGTGAGATGAAAAAATGTCAACTTCTAGAATAAGTATTGGTTTCCCGCTTTCATAGATACTTTTTTCTTATCTCACGGTCAAAAATTTCTCGACTACAAATGATAGAACTTTTTATTGCCACACATAAATTTCAGAAAATTGTATGGGTTCCAATACGTTATTTAAATTATGAACAACTACACGTCATTAATAGAATACTGCAATGTAGTCAACAATTACTGATTAATTAATTTCATCTATTCCAGTTTAGTCCAAGTATATTCCGTGCCTAGAAGAAAAAATAGAGGAAGGTATTATTTATCAAATTCCACCACCTTCGGGGAAAGAAAATACTGCAAGGGAAAGCAAAGCCAATTTACAAATCAACCACCACGACAATACCAAATGCAGAAATTATACCGTTATAAACGCAGCGCTGGCAGCATCAGCGGCCCGATTAATTGCCTGGTCAGGTGGTGGTAAGCCCGAGGTGATTTTTATGAGACCGTGAAGCTGTAGCGCATCCTCAATCCGACGATCCATGAATTCCCAAGTTTTTTCATGATCTTCACTGGTATCTTGGAGTAGATACAATTCCGTTGTCTTATAAATTGAAGCCAAAACAACTCTTCGGGTATACCAGTTAAACTGCAATGACGAAAAAAATGACAGCACGACCAACAATACATTGATTATGATCATGACACTTGGTGATAAAAAAATGTTCATACATCGACTGATCGATCCCCAGCATAATAACAAATATCATCAGCCAAAGTGAGGAGGTTTGCTAAAGCATTCGGAACATTTGGTGGTAGAGTCATGATTGCAATGGCTTGGGGCCACGTCGATTTATATGGAATCAACATTCGCAATCTTGTTTCTAGAGCGTCTTTAACAATAATCTCAGATGATTTCTTCTTTTTTGAAGCATCTGCTTCGATTGCCGATGCCTCTGCTTTCAATAAATTAACCAAATTCGCATTACAACTAGCATAAAAATATTGAACGAGTTCCGCACCACCATTTGGAAACATTCCGTGAATTACCCCAGGATAACCAATCGCTTCTGCGCCTGTAAATGAAAGCATGCATCAATTTGCAGTAAGTGCATCATAATTGCCATAATAGAAAAAGTAATCAAGAAGATCGAATGTACCTGCACTAATGGCTTGTTTGGTCCACCCATGTTCATTCACATACGGCATTGAAGCCGTTAAAATTTTTTTCTTAATATTCTTTTCATATTCTTCTTCAGCATTTATTTTTGAATCATCATTGATACCATCTTCATTCTGGTTCGTTTCAGCTGAGAACAATTGTCTTGATGTCCAAACACTCCTAATACCTGAGGAAATCGCGTCAGGCGCGTAATGAATCATTGAGAAACATTCTCACCATTGAAATAACAACACAGAAAGCATCCATGAATGATATGAGAATTTTATTTCATAGTTAGAAAATTTTACAATAGATTATTATCAATTTTCTATCTATTTTTGTAAAACATTATTCGCCGAGTTGAGTTCTATACATTCATTCACCCTGATTGAAATACTTTCAATAATGTCTAAAGCATTTAATGCTTGGTGGCAAAATTTTATTTTCTCTTCAATTGGCATCCTCGGTAAGTTTTCACCACCAACCGTAACAATTATGTCATCATTCATTATTTCATTTTTCATAATTCCACCACACTCTTTCTTCTGATTTTCCAAATCTTTTATTTTTACTTTCCAATGAGCACGTGCCAAATCAATGCCTTCTCTCAATAATTTCAAATAATTATGTTGGATATTGTTGATAAGTGACCAGACCCCCGTGATATTCGCCTTGTCTCTTATTATCATAAATCGCAAAAGATTCAATGCGGCTATAACTTCATCTGATATTTCAACAAGATCTGAAGAACTGCCATGCGGAAGTTTATAAACTCGTTTCAGTAGCGTCTCCAAATTTTTTCCAATAAAGTATTTACATGGTGGCTCTTCATCAAGCGATTTAACTATGGATTCTTTCAGGATATTTATAACCAGAGCGAGAAATCCGGAATGATTGCTCGTCTCGTATAAATAAATAATGACCAGGTAGCGTGCGCGCATATTAAAACGTTGGATATAATTTCGAAAGATTTCCAAAGCCATTTTTCGTTCCTTTATTGAGTCACAATAAATCATAACTTGTGACAAACTTGATAATAAATTTGTATAAACTGACAATTCCAATGTTTCATGTTCAATTGTTTCAATTTCAATTCGTAGCAATGTATTATTTATTAAATGCAATCCTTTTGATACTAATATATATTCGGATTGCGTCAATAAATAATTACCCAAGTAAAAACACGAGGTCATTACGTAAGATGGATTGTATACATGCGGAATGTGGTGTTGCAATAATTTTGAAGACAACAAAATATAATAATAATTGGCATATGCCAAATCCGGGATTTCTGAACGCAATAGTCGGATTTCTAAATGGTTCAAATCATCAATATTCATATCATTTATAGTAAATTTCATCACGCGTTTATTACTACGATCATCGATAATAGTGAAGAATGCAAGCAAATCTCCTTTCATTTGTGCCATTTGCATGATTGAAGAAAAAAAAGTATTCGATTCATCCGCCGTTTCCGTGTCAATATTCAAATGAGAAAAAGGTTTTCCAAACAAGATCAAATGTAATTGCATCAAATATAATTTAACTTTGGTTTTTTTTCTATCATTCCGAGACATTTCATTATCAACCAACGACTTCAAAAAAGTCGAAATTGATTGGTAAGTTGTGAGGAGTCTATCAACAAGTGGATCAGCATCTTCAATTGATTCATTTTCCTTCGATGATCGCGGCATTTTATTTTCAGGCAGTGGTAGAGCTTCAGTATATGCACGTATTGTACTCACAATCCATTCAATATAACGTGATGGATCAGATTTGTTCAAACACAATGATAATGGTCGCAACAACGATCTGAATCTCACATCATTTTCCGAATTTTCAGCTTGCTCCAATAATAATAGAACAATTTCAGCAGGATTGCATTTATCAGCAATAATGTGGAGAATATCCGTGCATGTTTCGAATAATTCGACGTTATTGTCCAAATTTCGTTGTGTAAGAAATTTAACGATGATTGGTACAAGTTCCCATGATGTTTTATCAAGAATTTCATCAGTTCCAACATCACGTACAGTATTCAATGCTTGTTTATAATCATTGTCAATCAAATATCGCTCGATTGTTTCAACAAATATTTCCATATTTATTTATCTTCTAAATTTTTACTACTCAAATGTTTCGAAACAAACAAATCTAACCTTCCAAAACTCGCAATATACGTTTTAAAACCATATATTTCGTCTACTTTATCACTAGAGTATTGTCGAAACGAGTTGAAACAGTGTAACATGAGAGTTGAGTCAATTGTCAACACATGTCTCGGCTAAATTTAATGATATTTATTTCTTAATTATGCGATTGATGAGTGACACGATGATAGCCAATATCTCACAATCTAACCTATCTAACGACAATTTTTAATTGTTAATCAATATTTTACTCACCACTATTTTTTGATACGCACTTTCTCAGAGCAAGAATTTTATATAGAGCCATGCTCAAACAATCATCACACTACACTGTGACTACAGTAATGCCAATATAATCATGGCATTTCACACATATATATACCTCGCGGGAAATTCACTTGGTGATGTAAGACATTTAGTATGTGTGAGGAATCATATACATGAGGAAAATGTATCAGCACGCGCAAGCGTGTATGACACACACACGCACACAACGTAGAACTAAAGTGTGACATCATTTATTTGAAATATCGCGCGCTGCAGCCATTTTGTACCGGTATCACAAAACGAAAAAAATGTTCAATTCACGGAGAAAAACGTTTCGGAATAGTATTGTGGAATGATGTGATACTGAGAAACAAAAATATATTGAATAGAATGAGACAAAAAAGAAAATGCTGGAGAATATTCCAAATGTAGAAACAATTTGACGGATTGACGAATGGCCATAAATATCAATTTCGATTGGAGGAATTGCAAATTCTGGTTTTCGTTTCAGAATGTTAGTACGATTTCTCTCAACACCTTCAAATCGAAAGTGTCGAGAAAACGTAGAGCCAGTTCTCAAATGAGTGTCACAAAGCTCTATAAGAAGACGACAAGTTGTGGAATGAAAACTCTATCAGAAGTGAAGGAGCAGAGTACAATAATGGTGTACGATTGAATATTTTCTTTAGGTCGTCGTCCACCTTTTCCTTCACCTCCTTCTCCACAATTTGTAATAATGAATTGGATGGTTAAAACATGGAGCACTTACCGCTTATTGCATCCCTCGTACATCGATCTCTTTTCACTGATCAATTTCATGGGTGAATATTCAGATGTTGAAAAAGTTACGCGCGCGTAGGGATTGCAATGAAGAAAACAAAAAAATCCGATGATATCCGAAGTTGAATTTTCGGCTCGGCCGACTATATCATATGTACGGAGACGGGAAAACATATAAAGTAGTTAATGATATAATCATTCATAACTTATGAAAAAAAGAGAGAGGAAACAGAGAATATGGCAAGAAATATAATCAGTCGGGTGAATTTGGTGTTGAATCAGGTCGAACAGATAGTCAAAAATGTCTTAGGGGGAAACTTCCCACCAGGTGAGTCCTGGAGTTGAATTTGCTGACATAACCTCTGTTCGACCCGGCTCATATGATATTTTTTTGTTTATTCCAGCAGCTTTGTGCGTCGCACACTCGAATCACAACAATTATTTGCCAAAAATTACACAAAATCCGAGTAATTTGACCTCCTTGAAGGATATAATCGGCAACGGATTGCTATGGGCTGTCCCAAAATGTCGAAGACCCCTAGAAAAACGTATGTCAAGAAAATTTGGAGCCGGAAATTATATTTGGCGGATGGTTAAAATTCACAAGAATATCGTTGTCTGCCACTCGTGTGGACGTGATCATGAACGGGGTTTGCTTTGCCGTAAGTGAAAGTTGTTGAGATACGGAAACAAACAAGAATTCAAACTTAAATTATGGTAATCGATAATTCTAATTGTTTTATTTTTTAGGTAATTGTTACTCGAGGGTGAAAGCAGAAACAGATGAAATGCAGAAGACAATAGTCGATAATTTGGGTTTGAATCCTGTTGAGAAAGAGGTTGTTGTCCTTTATGAAGGTGAAAATGCATCGCAATCGAAGGATTATTGGAAAAATCAACGAGTTATTGAATTACCCAAACCAAGACCGGCATGGTTCCATTCAAATTTGCTCCAGCCAACAACTCAAGAGCCAGCTCAAAGTAAAGATGTGAAACCTACAGATCTGGCGTAAAAAGATAACTTGTCAATTACGTTGGTAAATTGAAAATAATATAGAAAACAGTTGAATCAAGTAGAATTTGAACAAAATTAATATTCTTTTTTATCCTTTTCCAAATCAATGTTCATTTAAAATATGAGATTTTATTCATACTTATAACATGTATACAAAAAAATTCACTAATTATTGTGGTTCTAAAATAATTCACAACAAATATGTCTGGGCAACTAATAATAATTATGGTACAATTTCGAAGTCTGCAATTGTGTCAGTTACAAAATGGCTGCATACGTGTTCGTGAAATGAATGGAAAGATACAGATGTGCCAAAGAATACACCGCATATGGGGCACGTTTGGGTATCATCAACAGATTTATTATTCGTCATTACCTGAACGTGTTTTGTTGGCATTGGACTAGTCGCCGACAGTGGCAAACTCGTTTGTGTTGCGCCGTGCTCTCTTAAACTATCATCACTATCGAATTGTGTACCAGTTTGACACACTTTTTTGCCAGCTTTTTTCATCTTTTTTAAATTTATGAGAGCCTTCAATTGTGCTTGTTGTAACCGCAATGAATGTTTTGTTTGGCACAAGCGTGCATTGTGTTGTTTCAATTGTTGCAAAGAATCCATGTTACTATCATCGGGATAAGTGAATCCAACTGTTTTCAGATCAGCATCGGTGCTATTCTGTAATTGTACCATCTGCAACATAATATAAAAATCAAACTTTCGACTATTTCATATATATTCCTTTATGGATTGAATAAAGATAAAATCGAAAATTAATGAGAACTTACTTCGGAACATTGTTGTTCTAATTCCGATTTCTCCATCATAATACTATTAATCAGTCTAAGAGATATTTCTTCCAGACTGATATCTTTATTGTCTGATGGTATGGTAACATCATTGTCAATATTATATTCGAGATTGACTGTGACATTTTCAAGAGTATTGCTTTTGATATCAATTGCGCGTGTATTTGGATTCTGTTTGAGCGTATCTGATATTTTAATTAATTTACTACCAAGACTTTTATTTGTTCGTGTTAATCGTGTTAATCGATTCCATAATTGTCGATTTTCAGCAGCAACCATTAATACATGATGAGTTAATTGTGATTTTTGTTTCGCCAGCTCTTCAATTTTATTCTATAAAGGCAAACAAGAAATTCCATAATTCTATCCCTTTTTTTCATAGACTCATATATTTACACTTTGGAATCAGATAATATTAAATCATATGGCAATTGTCGCAATATTAATGAGCTCTGAGATAAAAGTATGTTTATCCCAAATAAAAATTAAAGTTAATGGACATCTGAGTACCTGTAACGATTGTATTGTTGATGGTTCATCTTTGTCTTCATGACAAACAACTTCTATTCGATCATCAGGAATTTTTTCGACTCTCAACCGTATATTTTCTTCTTCAACTGCTGCCAGACGATTTTCCAGTTGATGACAACGCTCTTGCATTGTTTGAAATGCTATTTGTAATGCACGCTGCGCTGCATCATTCTCAACTTCATCACTCGTATGAGGCATTTTTGTTTTTATTCAAGAATTGATTATAATTTTACAATGTTTTATAATCAGATAATGAATGACAATTCTTTTATGTCAAATAACCTAGCATCAAAATCATTGCAGACTTCAAGTATATAAACATAACATTAATGTATCTATAACACCCACAATAACGTCACAGCGTACATCAGTCTACATCAGTGTATATTGGTATTGGCTACATATGATATAAAAAAAAGTGGTGTACTGGCGGCAACTTTGAATGATTTAAATCCACAATCTCGAATATTTCAGGTTCGCCAATTCTTACATTCAGGATAGATAAAATATTGTTTATACTTAACATTAATAAGTTTGTAAAGCTACTGGTAGTTTTATCAATATAAATGTTTATCAACATTAATCACCGCACGCTTATAAAACAGATTACATAATAAAAAATAGTGCATTTCCATCCTCAATCTTTATTACAGCATCCAGGAATACATTTTGAACTAATTTACTGATTCATTCACTCTCTCAACGACATATTCAAATAAAAAACCAGTTTTCATCGCATATGTCTTGAGGAATGAATGGGCAACTTGGAAATACGCAAACCCTGCAAACTCAACAAAAATATGATTTCATGAGTATAAAATGAAGAAAATCATCTCTATTATCGAACGATATCCAACATCACACAATTCATATCAATATAACAATGATACTACAAGCGCCACTAATTACATTCTAAAAAATGGCGTCATATCGAATTTCTATATAGGAATTTACTTTACCAACACTCAAATTGACAGTGTTCGCGTATTGATTAAAAATTGTAAAGCAGATGACGACAGTTGACTATTTCCAAATGAGAATTTGACCGAGACTGCTTGAGGAATTCATGACAAACATTTATGTGTTTTATTCATGTTTTGCATCAGTGAGCAGTTGTGAGAGAGACGCTGTGATAGCAGCAGCACCGCTGTCGATTGTTTTATCAAATGTGCGCGATTCTTCGAACTGTTTTTATTTCCAATTAGGTTCAATAGTGTGGGTGTAAATCAGTGACTAGTGCTATTCACTGGATTAACATTAATCGAATGAATAATGTGAGTTAATTTGTGTCTTTGGCTTCATTGTATTTGCTTTTTCTTTTTTTTCTTTTTTCATCCACTGATCAAGTAAACATAGAAAACGATAAACTGAGGCACTACACACGCTCAGGTAGAAGACAAAATACTCGTCGAACGGGTTTCATTCATATTATTATTATATTGCAGTAGTACAATATGTATGAACGCAGCATAATTTTCGATATTCCGCAGAATATTATAGGATTACTTTCAATTATTCTTTTATTTTGATTATTCTACGAAAGAATCTGCTGGACTTTAAATAATTAACAAACATCTCAATTGCTCTTCTAAATATTATTCAGATAAAATCCATCAACCCTGTGAAATGGAGTCCTATCTGGACATTGAATTATTGCAATTGAAAATAGTAAATATAAAAAATTCTCTGATACGTTTAGAAAATGTAGTATTGTGAATATTCGTTAAGTATGCGGCGCGTAAACCATTTAGAATATTTGTTACAAGTGGAAGTGGGAGAGCGAATGCAAATACGATAAATATGGTGATTACATCTGCGTTATCGCAATTATTGGATTTGTATCATCGATATTGGAATTGTCTCATAGTTATGAGAATTTTTGCCCTGATTATAAAAGAGTGCTCACAGGAAGCCATAAAGTGGACGCAGTTTAGGAGTATGATATATATATATATATATATATATATATATACATATCCCTTCTACATCACTGTACCGTGTTGATTCTTCTCTGTTGTATTGGTAGATGTAATACATGTAGACTCTCGTAACGGGACGAGGACAAGAGAGTGGGAAAAATTTTCTCTCGTGCGGGCGTTGCGTCATTAATATGTTTTGTGTCAATTGTAATATAACGTTGTAGACACTTGTTGTATGTATGTATGTATATATCAATCTCATTGGCACAGAGTTTTAAGTATTTACCGCACACTCGTTCTAGAGTATAAATTAATATTGAGCTTTGTTCTACTTTTGTCTGTATTTTTAATTGTGTTATACCTTTGAGCGCAAAGATCGTTGCATGAAATGGGAGATGCAATGACACTAGAGGTATTCAATCGAGTACGACGTTTGATACATAAGTCAGAGTATTTGTTATCAGCATAGCAATCGTATGCGTTAATGCATGCAATTGATTCCGATGTAGGAGAAATTTAATCCTTATGTACAATTTATCGTACATTCATTAAAACATCGGGTAATTATCGAACTTGTTGGAATGTAACAAATGTAATGTTGCATCATACTTCTTGTCCAGTTATTTCTTTTTTCCTTCACCTTTTTTACTCCAGCGTTTTTCTGATAAAATTTCGATGAAGGCGACATATATTTGAATTGATTAGAATAAAGTTTTATCATTCATCGAAATACAACATATTCACACGTCAAGGACGTATGCTAATGTAATCGAAAAGAAAGTAGATGAAATGCAATCTGTATGATGAATTATTTTCACATATTTTTCCTTTCAGTTTATGTGCAAATATAAATATATATTCCCACTCAATTTTTGCATCTTGTTCACCTTGAATTTATAACGGAAAAGTAACTTCTTTGTCTCTTCAAGTAGCACATTCATTCATCACCATCATTCTCATTATTTCTATGATAAGCGTTGAGGAAACGCGGCAATTTAAATTCTCCAGTTGCACAGTAAAGAGCTATGGATTCATCGATGGTTAGCGGTGGCTGATGAATAATTATTATTCTATCGTGTAAATGATCTGAATCATAGAAGCAGAGGGTGTGATAACATGTTTTTATAAAAGATGTCGCGACGTTCTATACTTCCGAGGTCATCTACCACATCACATATGTACCGGAAGTGATTCACATGATTATATATGACTGGAGGGGAATTAGTCATTCTTCGACTCCATCAAATTTTCCGCTATTATGATAGAATAATAATAAAAAGTGAATGACGAAGAAAGTGGAGCCAATTTCATTCTAATCTTATCGACTTTTTATTTTTCTATTTTCGGTTCTCATAACACAGTCGTTCTTGGATCCAATGGATCCCACGGAATTATCCATAAATCTATATATAATAAATTAATCATCTACTACTCGTTATTTACATAAGATGAAAACACATGGGAAGATATTTAGGACAGACGCGATAGTGGTGAAATATTTAGGCATATTTGAATCGCGATGGCAGATACGATAGTGCATGAAATATTCCGAAATAGAAACAAGAGTCCAACTCTATGGTACGGCATGAAATACATGTGTGTATATTGCTAAAGATAAGAATGATAATACAACTATGTGACGTGAGACAAAGGTTGAGTGAAGCAGAGCTGATAGAAAATTATCTCTGCAAAGAACTGGGAAAATCGATTTCGAGAACAACCGAGTGAACTGATATAAATTTTCAAAGTGAAAAAGAAAAATAAGAAAATACTTTGTGCATGATGGGAGCAAAAATTACTTCTTTTTTTCATACCACTCCTATACTTATCAATAATTATTCCCGAGAATGAAATTACCGTACAAAGGAATTCATTTTGCCAGCATAAAGAAGTTGGTACGGAGTAGCTATGAAATATGTGTACCCAGTCATCAACAAAGCGGTATAGCATACCTATACATGGATTTATGTTTGCTGGGTAATGCACGTCATATTCATTATTACGCTCGAGTATATCGTTAAATATGTTGTTTTCAGAGCAAATGGGGAAAAAAGTCAAACTGCAATTCATGAATTGAACCAAGAGAATTTTAAAGATTCACGATATAATTAAATTTAATTTATATCGATCTCTGGAATGTTATTCACGATTGGCAGGATGGAATCTGGTGCAAAGTGTACATTGAAGTCGAATCATGTAGAATGATTTATCTAGTTAAAAGAAGAGACGCTATTTCGATGTTTTTTTATAATAAAAGAACTCAAAGCATGAACAAACTTCAAATGAGGTCATGCTGTTATTCTTTATGGCAATAGCATGTGTAACTAAACAGTACTGGACTTTTAGGTCTGTGCCTATCGGCAGAAAAACAAATATATATATGTATCTAGTGAAGTATTGCGTGCCAGGGCCTGCCGCCAACATATAAATTGTTGTACAGCCTCAACTCAAACGATCCACACGCACACACATATATTCACTTTAT
Source organism: Meteorus cinctellus (assembly GCA_030523045.1). Classification (NCBI taxonomy): domain Eukaryota; kingdom Metazoa; phylum Arthropoda; class Insecta; order Hymenoptera; family Braconidae; genus Meteorus; species Meteorus cinctellus. Next base: position 160,743 of record JAPYZF010000141.1, read on the forward strand.
GAAGTGCCTACTACACATCATAAGTTTGACGGTCAATATACATATGTACATCTACACATGAGTTCGTGAGTTCATTTTAATAGCTCATGAGCAGTGATTGGTGGTATTGCACGAGAGCAACTCGTTGGTACTGGAGCTTTTGGGTATAAGGGAACTGTAATGAACAAAAATAGTACGGTCGTACGTGTAGGATCGATGCTTTTGCACTTTCGCTCCTCCATTTTCACCTTCTCGCTCATTATTTTTATCCTTGCGCAGTGGCATACACTTGAAAATTTTGCTGGTAATGAAGAATAAAAAAAATCCGTGAAGTATCGTATCGAATATGATTGTTTTATGATGCCTACATCAAGCGTATTTGTGTGAACGATTTTTTGTAATCATTGTTGATTCAACAATACGAACAGTAACATGAATGCAGAGTCATATGCTCGAAGCATATTATCAACAACAACATTTCAATCCTCGTCTTTACCATGAAAAATAATATGGACAAATTATTCTCATTAATTCCCATTCACAATTGCAATTAATATCTGCAAATATTGAAATTTTTTCTTTCATTTTATAATCACACCAATTATTTGTGTTTTTCAGTTAGCACGAAATTAAATTTGGCATGTATCGTTGAATTTTTCCCAGTCATGTTGTATCATTTATAATTCATGTCATTTTTTCCATTCCACGAAATGAATGCATACGAAGATAATTACGGCAGCGATCGACATCATTGCTGAGTCTGACCATGAAAAATATAACCAGAAAATTTTTCGTAGTAAAAAACGGTATCAAGTTTCCGGTATTATATCGTGGATAGTTATAAATATATATTATATGCATATATATGAATCGTATTCTTCGTTTCTCATTAATTTCACATGAATCATCGTAAAAATTCATATTGACTTTTTTATGTCTGGGAGTGCCACAATCGTTTGTAATGATAATAACATTCGAAAATTAAAAGGAGAGTATTTAGAGAAGTGTAATTATTTCATTATTGTAATGATTATTCCACTATTCGAATAGGAATGCCAAAAGATGATATGTCATTGTCTCACAAACATTATAAGTAATGTGAGTAGTGAAATCGGAAAGATCTATATAACACGCTAACTTTATCGTCAGCAACAAGAATGTAATATGAGAACGTATCGAACAAATGCTGTGTTGATGGAAATTATACACCGCTTTCCGCTCGGTCACTGTTGACTCTGGTGTATCTCTACACTCTTTGTCTTATTTATTTATATCAAATTATCATAGAAATTTTTTTTCGTCCAATAATCGTATAATTGACATATTAACAAGCATATCCGAATATTTTATCTTCTATTTTCAGACTCATCTACCGGAATGAAGGAAGTATTCTCCTGATGAATTGTGTTCGGGAAACAATATCCAGCATATTTTAACTCCACTTTACAATAGTCGTCTGGCGAACAATCTTCTCCACGATGATGTGCTATTGTGCAATTGTACGGGAGTGTGTGTAGGCGGAATTTTGTAGAACAGCAGTACAGGGGAGTCGTGCGCACACGTGCACAACATTGTGAGAATTTAAACAAACCGACATTGTTTTGGACTGAATTAACGGAAGCAGAATCATCACAAAGATCCGAAGATGATTCCGAGTACGTGTTTGTTACTAGCAACATGGTTAATAATAATTGGTGCTATCACGACAGCCAAACTGCAGGGACATAATATATGTGTGCGTCAAGAATCGTGAGTATAAACATTTTTTTCGTTCATTGTATTATGTTGAATGACTTGTCAGTTCTTCTTGCTTATCAGATTGAATTTTTTGTATACTAAATTTTCAGATATCAAATTTATGTGAATGTATCTGAAAAGAAAGCTTATCAAGTGCGAGAAAACAAATGGTGTTTGAGTTTTCCTCCAAGATGTTCAACTTATCGGATGGACTTCAAAACCGTTTATCGAACACAGGTTGGAGATGTTATGTTATTCATCATTTTTTCGCTATTGACTGGAGACATGAAATTGAAATTGTATTGTCGATTTGTTTGTGAAGGCGTTGCCGAAAACTCGACCAGTCGAAGAATGCTGCGCTGGTTACGGTGCAACATTAGATGGTAATGAATGTCGTCCAATTTGTTCGCAAAATTGTACACACGGTCTGTGCATCGCACCAGATCAATGTCAATGTGAAACTGGATATGGGGGTCCAGCATGTGACATCAGTGAGTAGATAGATTCGATTATTCATTTTAGATATGGCTGTGTAGATGTAATAATAATGAAAATCGGAATAATTTCGATTGATATTTCATTGTGTTTTGCAGACTGTCCGCTTGGAAAATGGGGTAGAGATTGTAGTGAAGAATGTATGTGTATGAACGGAGCGACTTGCGATCCATTTGATGGTAAATGCAAGTGCACGAAAGGGTGGAAAGGAACTGATTGCAATGAAAAATGTTCGCCTGATCGTTATGGCCAGGATTGTGGGGAAATTTGTAGATGTAGAAACGGTGGGAGTTGTGATCATATTTCTGGGGAGTGCCATTGCGCACCTGGTTATACAGGAGCACTGTAAGTACGACTGTTTATTTTGTTCCCCACTTTTTTCAGTCGATTATCTGATTCGTTCAATTTTCCTTTCCCCAGATGTGATTATTTGTGTCCGCAAGGCAAACACGGCGACGAATGCAAGACTGAGTGTCGATGTCAGAATGGTGGTGATTGTTCGCCGACCGATGGAACATGTTCATGCACGGCTGGTTGGACAGTAAATACATTTGCCTTATTACGCAAAGATGATTTTTTTGTCCCATTTATGTTTTCATTTTAGTTTTTTACCATCTTATCATTTGTGTTATGATTTCTGCTTAGGGGGTCGTGTGTGCGAACCGTTGTCCCAAAGATTTCTGGGGCGAACATTGTGCACAAAAATGTGTTTGCTATAACGGTGCGTCGTGTCATCACGTGACTGGCAAGTGTGAATGTAAACCAGGTTACCACGGGACGGAGGTAATATTTCCAATTACATTCACCTCAATTTCTCATTTTGTATTTCTTCAAAGTATTACCAGTTACAATTTACCAACTTTTTCTTTATTCCTTTCGATCGATTTTCAGTGTCTTCAAATATGTCCAGAAGGTACATTTGGCTTGAACTGTGAGAAAAATTGTACGTGCAGTAACGGTGCGACCTGTTCACCGGTAAACGGAACTTGTATATGTAAACCTGGATGGGTTGGTGATAAATGCGAGTTGCGAGCATGTCCCGCTGGAATATGGGGATCAAGTTGTCAAAAAGTATGTGTCACCAACTGAAAAATTATTTATGTATGTGGCATATAATCAGAATCAATTCTATAATGAAAATTGTATCGATATTTTTAGGTGTGCGAGTGTGATAATAATAATACTGAGTTATGTGATCCTTGGACTGGCGAGTGTGTATGCAAGGTCGGTTGGGACGGCGAAACATGTGCTCGACCGTGCCCGCTTTACTTTTACGGTAAGGGGTGCGAAAAACGATGCAATTGTTTGAATAATGCACAATGTTCACCGATAAATGGTACATGCATTTGTGCTGCTGGTTTCCGTGGTAAAGATTGCAGTCAAATTTGTCCGCCCCACATGTATGGTGAAGATTGTGCGCAAGAATGTTCGTGCAAGCACGGTGCATCTTGTTCGCCCGACACTGGACGTTGCAACTGTACAAAAGGTAATAAATTTGGAAAAGAAATTAAGAGTTACATTGCTACTGGAAAGAGAAGAGTAAGTGGGGGAAAAAAATGTGGGAGAGAGAGAGAGAGAGAGGGAGAGTGAGAGAGGAAACATTATTAGATTGATTGAGAGTAGATTTTGATTTAGTTTTAGTTGTTAATTCCTTTTTCCTCAATCAAACGATTGGAAAAAAAGGGTAAGTGAATTTTAGTTAAATTCTATGATAATATTTCAATAGGATGGGATGGTGTCCTGTGTGATCGACCTTGTGCTGATGGTTCGTTTGGCAAGGATTGCGCGAATAAATGTGAATGTCAAAATAACGCTGCTTGCGATCCACAAAATGGTAATTAGATTTTTTTGCATTCTGGCAATTAGACTTTTTCTTTTCTCGTGCATAAACATTTGTGATCTTGGTGATGGTCTCAGAATTGAAAAATAATTTCTTTTAGTCACATTCAACAGCTATTAAGAAAGGGAAAAAAAACATGCACCCGAAACAAATTACGAGTAAAATTGATCTACCTCTTATTTTGTGTTCTTTTGATTTTTTATTCTGAGATGCGCATTTCATTGTTTTCACTTGCTCGTATTTTGTATCTTGTAATAATACACTCAACACACACATACACCAATTTGAAACGTCTATATAGGCACATGCACGTGTGCGGCCGGCTACACTGGTGAACACTGTCAAACGCCTTGTCAAGTGGGTCATTTTGGACACGAGTGCACACAAACTTGCGACTGTGAAATTGATAATATGGTCCACTGTGATCGAGCAACTGGACAGTGCACCTGCAAACCAGAGTGGCGAGGTATAGTCCTAAGAAAACCGATATCGATGATTAAGATTTTCTCGAATGCATAATTCGTGTTAATAGAAACTAATAACACCGCAATATAAATAAATAAAAATCGCATGCTTCAGCAATTTCACACCCCTAACAAACATCAGCGTGAATATCACAGTGATACGTGGAAAATCATTTTTTCCTGAAGTTTTCGTAACTGGATTAATCTAGTGTAAAAAAAAATCATTCGTCCGTACAGAAATTTTTTTCGGTTCATAAAAAATCATTCTCGAGATCTCATTCATATTGAAAATTGGAGCTGTCACAGAGTATCGAACGTTAGTTAATCGAAAACATTTTCTAGATGCTGTCAATCGTGATTCTGAGTCTCAAAGCGGGCAAGAGAAAATAAAATTATATTGAAATATGTGGATGCGATCTTGAATTAGAGGTTCGAATTTAGCAATCGTCTATATGAGTAAGAAGATTAAACATGAGAATATCTTCTAGCAAGAGAAACATGATTCAAGTTCACCCCCGCAGATAAATAACCCATTCATTGTCCAAAATGAATCAAAGCATCCCCGCGATTTCTCAAATTTAAATGAAGTATTATTGAGCTAGATATCTACAAAAGTATCCATTTGTAGGCATGTAAGAAGATGATTTGATTTTTCTAAAATTTCACCGTGGTGTTCCCCGCTAATCAAAATTTTGAACACAAAAAGAAATACAGCAATTATATAAATAATAAACAGGAGTTCGATGTGAGACACGATGTCCAGTTGGTTCGTACGGCGATGACTGCCATTCGAAATGCAACTGCATGAACAATAGTTCGTGCGATCCGCAAACTGGGAAATGTATTTGTGCTCGTGGATGGGAAGGAGTCGACTGTTCACAGCCGTGTGCACATGGATGGTATGGCGTCGGATGTAAAGAAAGGTGTCCAAAGAAAATGCATGGTAAGATCATTAACGTTTGGTTTTTTTTAAATTTTTTTTCATCTATTAGTTTTCATTCTCTTCTCTCACTATCATTACACAGAAGCATTTTTGATAAATACTGTGCATGAATCTGGAATTTGTGCTTTGAGCAATGCTTATACTAAATATCCTATAAAATGACATACATACTTTTTGTAAAATATTATTCATTAAAAACTGATGGCTGTGGCGAAATGTGAGATTGAAACAACAATCGAGGTAAGCTTCATTTATATTTTAAACGCGTGATAGGGTGTGAATCGTTCTCCACACCTCTCTCTTTCTCTCTCCTTTTTTTTTCCTCCACATTCTCCTTGCCGCTTTTGTTTAGCCATTAAGCATTGTGTTCATCGATCCAGTCATCCAATGTTCATCATTATGTATTTGTAATTCTGAATTACTGTATTATCAGGAAATATGACATGTGATCATGTAACTGGTCAATATGTTTGTCGGCCCGGATATTTGGGCCTAACTTGTGAGCATTCATGTCCACCTGACCGTTGGGGCCTTAATTGTTTGAATACTTGCGACTGCAAAAACGATGGAGAGTGTAATCACGTCACCGGCTTGTGTCAATGCCGGCCAGGATGGCAAGGTGAACGTTGTCAAACGCCCTGTCCACAAGGAACCTTTGGCGTTAATTGTACGCAGCACTGTAAATGCCAAAATGATGGAAAGTGTCGGGCTAATGATGGTGTTTGTCGATGTGTTCCTGGCTGGACTGGAGCACGGTGTAACGAAAGTAAGATATGTGGAAATGTCTGATTTCACCTCTGATTATGCAAGAGCGAATTACCGAACTGTCATTTGTGATAGTTGACTTTTTCCTTTGCTTATTTCCATAGAATCAACTCTTTAAATTGATCTTTTATACCTGAAAAATGCGAAATAATTCAAGTAGATTCAATTAAATATCGTTAAATTAACATGAATCTTTGGTGTTCCCTATTGCAATTGTAAAACTTGTGATAAATATTATATACCTTTCCTTTACGTCATTTTTCAGTTTGCCCGGAAGGATATTACGGTGATCATTGTATGGAACCTTGCGAATGTAAGAATGATAATTTTATATGTCATCCAGCGAAAGGATGCACATGCAGATATGGTTACACTGGCCCAACCTGTGAAGATGAAATATTTTCCCGAAAAACTCAAGAAAAAGCTGAAGCTGGTTATGGCGGTGTAGTTGCTGGTGTATTTGCGGCAATTCTTGTTATAGCAATAGCATTAGCAGCATGGATGTATCACCGTCGTCGCGTCGCAAATCTCAAAATGGAAATTGCACAAGTACAATATATAGCTGAACCAGTTACACCACCTGATCGTAATCATTTCGACAATCCGGTCTATTCTTATCAGGGATCAACACGACCAGATGATGGTACAACAACACTATTAAATAATGGTGTTATAAAAAACAATCTTGGAACGAAAAATGTCAATAGTGCAAAAGTTAAATTAAGTCTGGATGATGATGATGATGACAGTTGCAAAGGAGCTTATGGGTTGCATTACGATCATGCAGCATCATTGAAAAACAAAGATGCTGATTCAGGCAATCCGAACGTTTATCACAGTATCGACGAAATGGACAGTAAGAAAGCTGCCGAACATTTGTACGACGAAATAAAACAAAATAATGCGGATTTGGAATACGATCATTTGGATTATACAAGACCATTGAGCGCGTGGAAACCGCATTATCAACGCATGGCGAATGGTTTTGGTCCAAATAAAGATGGTGGTTGTTCAAGTAAAACAAGCCATCACGATCCAGAACTTGGTGGTGGAACATAAACAAATGAATCTCTATAAATAGAAAAGATATATGTGATCATACTTTATGAATTCATTTATCTTGTAATAATATTTATTAATTCCATGATGATGATTAATCTGGGCTTAACCATCAACTTACAGCGTTGGCAATGCCATCCATCTTCTTTAATCACTGTAACACTTTTTTAACAAGTTTATTCACCGAAGAAACTTCTACATCAACACAAATATACTCATCATGGATGCAGAGTAAGCTGCAGTTTCATAATGGATCGCGTGTAAATAATATTAAAAGAGGAATCAATAGGCAAGAGTTTGATAATCATACAAGAATCATTGTGCGAATTTTCTCTAATAAAGATTAATATTTAGGGAAGAACGAAAAATAAACAATTGTAAATATGAATTGTATCTGTAATGGAGAAGAGTTTGTTGCAGAATGAGTCGAATGATGATTTTATCTATCTCCACTGCCTAGGTATTTAAAATTAGATTGTGAGTATAGTCACACAAAGTCGCCAATTTATTTGTACTGTTTGTATACATTTATAATAGTACTTGGCTCTTTGCATTTTTTTACTTTGGAACAGATATTAATATACCTTCTAGCATAATATATAATTATCCAACTATGTATGCATATGATTTTTATTTGTTCATGAACATATTGAGCATTGTATTGTTATTATTGTTTTTTTGAATATAATTTGGAAACTTTCCGCTCTAATTCTGAACAAAGAAATGAGAACAAATTAATTTAACATGACTAAGTCGATTGTAAATTTGTTATATTCTGTGATAAGTACCCAGAAATGAAGTGGTGTTTCCATATCACTAGAGACATGAGTAAGGTGTAAAAAGAAAGTACGTGTGAAATATATATTCTAATAAATTCATGATTTTTTTGCATGTATACATCTATTTGAAGTGAATAAAAAAAAAAATTGATGGAAAAACTAAGGATCTTTATAATATCATATCATTTTCTTTCCATTTCAGTTTTTTTCTTTCGCTTTTCTACAAAATATCATACACCAGTAATAAACAAATAAAATAAAAAAATTTGACAGTCGTTATCATCATACATATCGACATGTTATTGTTTACATTTACATTGTTTCGATATATCTTATTGTTCTTTCTATTATTGTTGTCGAATGAAGATATCGCAGATATTTATTCATATCCTCTACTTTGTTCTCATGTTTATTATTCAATTCGATATTCGATGAAACTATCGATCCGAATCGTTTTCTACTCCTTACATAATTAATATTGCCAATCTTCAATACAGCTTTTTATTTATTGTGTATATTCGTTGACCTTACCCATACTTAAATACATTTACATGTATGTTATATGCACGATTGAACAATCATGAAACGATCCGTTATTGATGAATCTACTTTTGAACTCGTTGCTATCTATGTACAATTGAAAATCTATTTGAAAAACTTCATCTGGATTTCAACTTGTTTTTTATCGTCCACCAGAAATTATATTTTCCTCATCCTAATTCTATTACAACTATAAAAGGATATGAAAATGATCAGGAATGAAACCAAATATAACTAACTGGCGAGGATTTTTTTCAGGCAGTGAGTAAAGAGTTGATGAACCGTATATTACAGAGTTTTCACTTCACTTATTGTTTTTGTTTTTGTTTCTTCTTTCATTCTAAAATGTTTTGTCAACGAGCTACAACTTTCAACTTAAACCATAAATGGCACAATGATTTTCTGAAAATAAGGAACTATCCATCTAGGAGTTCTAACTACATTTCTCATATCATGTTCAATTGTAGAACATTCGATTGCGCTTACGTCCATTGAGTCTACCGCGTCCTGGTCGAGTTGCAGGAAGGGCTCGATTAAAATTATTTGGTCGTTTGAAGTTTGAGAAACGATGAAACTTTAATCGGTGACGAGAGAATGTCGGCGTGGACGATGAGGAGCCGATACGACGACTAGCATAATCGTAATTATAATGGTGATCTTTTTCTCCAGGCTCAAGATAATTCCCGAGCCCGGTTAGCGATCAGAGATTTTCATCTTCATCGATCCCACCAAGATTTTCTTCGCTGTCTGGACGATCTGTCGCTACGAACGCAGCTGAGAATCCCTTATTTGCCATTGTATCATCAGTGCGGAATCGTATCAATAATGCCTCGTTCATCGAGACAAATTCGGTGATATTCTAAATATTAAATCAAAAATATAAAATCGTATTCAATACACAGTACATAGTAATTTGAAATCATATTTGAAATCGTGAGACTTACAGCGTCACAGTATTTTCCGTAACTTGGACTGGATGCATCTAATCCTGAATAAATTTCAACGAAATCATAAAGACAATTGTCTTCATATTCCAATTGAAAAGATAGAAATGATAGATGAACATTCTTTCCAATGGGTGCTTCAATGGTCCAATCACAATCAGTGCGATGATCATAATTGTGACTACCATATCGTGCATGTGAATAGATATGTTGAATTTCATTGGTAGCCATTAAATGTCCACCACAAGCTGTAACCATTCGACAGTTGAACAAACATGCAGATACATATATTGAAAACTTACTTAATTATGTGAACAATTTCTTATAAATGTCGTGTATTATATGTAAAATAATATACCGGTCGTATGTTCGGCCAGAAAACCTTTTCTCTGTATTGATCCATCACTCTTGAAAATCATAAACATTTGATTGCCCGTGGCAATAATTGGATGTGGTTCTTTAGTACCACAGAATCTTCCAAGCGTATGACTGTCAGGTGAATCCCCATCATAAATTGCAATGTGGTCGTACAAACATTCTGGATGGGACTCCATTTCGAAGACTTTGAATACCTTCAAGTAAAATTGTAAGGAAAAAATTTCGACATTGATAATATTGAGTACAAAATTAATCATTTTCATTATATACCAGTTTGATACGGTGACCAGGTGTCGTAGTAAAATGCCAAACGCAATCACGTCGCGACGGATAATAGTCCGGATAATTTGGTGAATTTATCGTACCGATCGGACCCGTTATTTCATATTTGCACCCTCCTTCTTTACAATCGTGACCATTGTCTTGTAATTTAAATCCATTGTGACATGAACAAACGTATGAACCAATTGTATTGTGACATTCATGTTGACAGCCACCATTGTTGTTGGCACATTCATCCATGTCCGTGAAAAAAATCGCGGCGAATCCGGATTTCTGAATGCTATGTGAGCAATGGAGAAAGAGAGAATCAAAAGAGAATCAAAAAAGACATATTGTTATAAATGATTCCTCAATGAACATAATGTAGTTGCATTGGCACTCACTTTTTATCTGATGTAAAAACTATTCTCATAGCATTGCCTTCAGATATGATCGGATGTGGAATCTCAGAGCCACAAAATACTGCATGCTTCTTCAAAATATCATCGCCCAATTTGCTGGAAACTTCTACAAAATCATACTCACACTCTTGCTGGTACATTTTAGTATTGCCCTCAAGATCAAAGTGCGTAAAATTCAATGTGATACGAAATTGGGGTGGTGCTATGATTTCCCAAATGCAATTTTTATTGCCTGGATAAGTTTTTGGGAAGGAAGGACTAGTAATTGTTCCATTGCTCGCGTCAAATACTCCTCCACACGCATCTACCAATCATTTAACAAGAATCGAGTAAATCAATCAATCAATCCATCAATTGTCATTGTCAATGAAAATTGATTTATTTTTCTACATTTACCTTCGCAGTGTTTTCTATCTGAATGGAGTTCATATCCGATTCTGCATGAGCACTCGTAACCGCCCAATGTATTAATGCAGTCATGTTGACAACCATGATCAGTTAGCGCACACTCATCAAATTCTGGGGAAAAACAAAAGTTGAATGAATAGTAGCGAATATACCATCCCTCATCCGTCAGTGCTATCCTGTGCACATATGACTGATTATTTTGATGTGAAACTTTACTAAATCGGAATTTCAAGTGTCTACCACCGTAACGATCTGATATTGTTTTCCCAACTGCCTGATTGTGTATTGTGTTTCCAAGTTTCTCTTGTATTCAAAAATAATCAAATTGTTTGAGAAGTTCAAACGATCACGGAAATGAATTTTGATATGCAGTGAATTTCAAGGAGATCTGAATGCTCAATGTCTTGAATCTGATTTTTAAATACAATAGCATAGCGGTCAGAATCCACTATATCCCTTCTCAATTATACCACATTTTTCCCTATGAATCCCTTCACTGACTATTAGAATTACACAAATGCATTCCGATATATATATATATCTATATACAATTGAATAAGTGGTGGGTAATTTTGGTGACGTGTAACATTTGATGTTAGAATCTCTGTAATTTACCTTTCATAACTGTGGCAGAGAATCCGGCCTTTTGTACAGATCCATCGCTTACGAATTTAACAAAAAGTTTATTCCCAGATGAACGTAAATCGGGTGGTGCTTTATAACCACAATAGAGTCCAATTAGTGGCGAGTCGAAATTATGTCCGTCTCTCACTTCCACATAATCATACACGCAACTATCATGATTTTCTACCTCAAATGACTGGAATTTGAGTGCAACTTGAAAATCTTGTGGTACAGTCAAACGCCAAATACATTCTTTGCTCGATTGATATTCTTCAGGATAGTTTGGCGATTCGAGATGACCAATTCCATCCAATTCAACATCACCACCACAAACTGCTTCGTAATTAGCAGTGAAACCACGATATCCGCTCTCCTGACTTGTCGATACATAAGTGACCAGCATGCGACTACCTGAGGAGACAATGGGTTCGTGGATTTTTCCACTTCCACAATATCGACCTGCAATAAATTCGAATAGAAGTAATCTTGGAATCAACTTTGAGCTATTTTACTTTAAACAGAATGAAACTAACCCAATACTGGACTTTTATGCCAATAGCCATCTCTTATTTCAATATAATCAGCCCGACAATAATCACTTTTGAATAGATCCAATGATGTGACATTGAGGACGATTCTTTCACCATGAGTTGCAGTGATTCGCCATTCACATCGTTCATTCTCGCCAGTTGGTGAACTATTTGGGTGTGTGGGTGATCCAAAGCTACCGCTATTCTCTTGAAAGGTTCTACCACATCCTACAAAATTATGAATGAGATTATGATGAGTATCTACTCAAGTCCCTTATGGCGTTCGGAAAATGATACTTAAGAGAGGAAAGAAAAAAACACAAACTTGGACATTTGTAGAGAAGATTTGTTTGAGCAATATCTCCCTCACTCAATCGAATGCGTTGACCAATTTCAGGGCGTTTCTTCCCCGTATTTTCCATGGGTAAAATTGTATCAAGATATGTCCCCTTCGAAAATGTATTTTTGGCGTAATGCATTATTGAATCGTAATCATATGGTAAACCAAGAGAATCCACTTCTTCATTTGTAAGTTTATTGAAATTATACTCCTGACCTATATCACATGAAAAAAAAACAAAAGGAAATTCATTTCTTAGATGACTTGTACGGACATTATTTTATATTATGGCGATAAATATCAGTTTATCCTCTGAAAATCACTCAAACTTTTATGGATGTGGGAAGGGAGCTTTCTGAATTTCTTGTAAATATTAGACCGTACCCGAGAAAGAACGGATAGAAATAGGAGAAAATGAGGGAAAGAATGAGAGTTACGATAATTCATCGTCGGTTTTCCATAGCCGCAAATTGTATGCTATTAATCTAAACGGAAACCCATTCACCGCAACTGTCTACTAGCTGTTTAGTGATAATGGCCTGGATGTTGGAATGGCGAGAAGGATAGAGCCATGGTGGGTGTACTGGTAAGCAGGTGGACGCAGAGAGGTCGATAGAGTCAATGAACTATATTTTAACATCAATTTCAAACTTGCTAAGTCAGATGTATATTTTGTCAGAAATTATCATGCAACAAGCTACTTTATTTGATAACTGATTGCTTAGATTTTTTTGTGGATATTATTTAATAGTTTGAGTAAAAATAAGAGAGTCATTATTCATTGTTGTCTGATTTCATCACTCACCAGTCATAATATTATCTCGAATTATTTGAACGTGACGATCGCGATCTGGTCGCGTATGCTCATGCCAAAACCCAACAACGTGACCCAGTTCGTGAACAACTATACCGAATTTATCACAATTTTTTCCAATACTAATTGCTTGTGGTCCATTCCCACGTTTTCCAACAAACGAGCAACATCTGAAGTGATGAAAAATTTTTATGAGAATAACTATATGAATAGATATACCAGTAAAAAATGCATTTTATACGTAGTGAATTGTGGAAAAAGTTTCACTGTAAAAATTAACACAAAAATTATGTGCATGTGACATGATGTTCGAGTTTTTCAATTTTTATATAAATGATGGGATGAATTACATGAGTGCATTGACATATGTATCATGAACTGCCATCACCAGTCACATCGAACAATTACAAAATTTACATACATTCATCAAATAACCGAAAAACTCGAGAATTCATCCATATATTTTATACATCGAGGAAATATGAGTAATAATTTGCAATAAAATGATGTCGATGTCAGTTTTTCATAATACGTAAAATAAAAAGAAGGGAAAAGTTATATTCAATCTGAAGAAAAAAAACAAAAAAATAAGGTTTCTACCTTATTGTCACACCATCATTAATAAATTGTTTTTGTGTCAACTTCCACAGAGACGCTTCTTAATTTTCCACTAAAATTCATGTTCAATACGAAATTTGTATAAATAGGCCACGAAATTTGGAACTGTATACAACAACCAAATTTATTGTTCACCCTCGAATTTTCAACTATTAATTCAAATTATCGACTTACCCACATGGTCTTTCAGTGAATAGAATATAATTCGGATGTTCTCTGTTAATTCTTTCAACAAATTTGACACAGGTAAAATTTTCCCAGTGTCTCATTGCCTGTTTGAACAAAGCTTTGTGTGCACCCGAAAAATTTCCATCAATTTCATATGGTATCACACCATGATCCCACACTCGTTCTTTGCGCGCTGTTGCAGCTCTACGTCGTCGATTAAGTGAACTTGAAATTCCTGATTGAGTCTTAGATGTTCCATGATTCTGTCCAGTCTCAAATTTGGCTTTGTGCTCATTATAAAATTCAATATCACGTAAGCGACGATCATGCAATGAAACTATTTCATCATCATCATCATTTTGATCTTCAGAGTCTCGAGGAAATGGTGCTTTGATACGCCGCTGACGTTGACGTCGTCTGGTTAGTCTAAAGGTGATACAAAAGCAAAGAATAACATGCAATTATCATTATTGATTGCACACATATTTTATCAATAAGATTGATGAGAAGTCTGAATGAAGGGAATAAAAAAAAACGGAGGCGTCGGAGCTCGAATAAAAATGTTATTGTAACAAAATTTCACTACGTTAATGGCAATTTTTAACGGGTGCAGATAAAATTTTACACCGACTGCATCACCTGCAACCCCCATTTTTATCCTTTCACATCACTACAATGCAATATATGTAAATACCTATAGATCAAAGTATTAAATCCAATGTAATTGTAGTGATAAAAAAATTTTGCATTAAAAAGAAATTAGAAAATTAGATGAATCTCTTTTTCTTTTTAAACAAGAAGATTCAGTGATAGATAAATGAGTGACAGTATAAAATTCAGTTCATTGAAAATATCTCCACCTTGATGGATGATGAGCACTCCATCTCTATACATGTACGAGCGTGCAGCCGAATTAAGCAAAATATTACAATCAATTATCGTTACATCACGCAACAGTTATGTGAGCGAATTAACTTCTGAACACCTGCGTGATTATATATTTTTTTTTCTATCCATCCTATTCTTACTCTCTTTCAACAGTTTCCCATCCTTCGCATGCGTTATTGCTACAGCGCGTCGTCAAGTTTAACAATTCCGAAGAACGTGAGCTGAGTTTGTAATTGCAATTAATATTAACAATGAAGAATATATATCGCATTAATTAAAGCAATTTATATAATATATTATTCTCATTTCTTCTCCCGTAATTTGGATGATATAATCCTATGTACATCCCACATTTTTTATATACATCATATCAACTGATGTAATGTTTATCATCAAATAGTAACTGACAAGAAAGAACACAATTCGGAATTGCCCCATCGTGTATATCAATATAAATTCGTAGCACGTACAAAGGAAGAGAGAAAGAGAGTTTGGAAGAAAAATTGTAGCACGTGAGGTACTTAACTGGATTTTTGGTGAGAATAAAGTGTGCGTGGATTGTAAAAAGAAAACAATAACGAAACAAAAAAACTCCGTGTGGACCTTGTGAACGATATCAATCGGACAAAGGGCAAACTCTTGGTTTTTATGATTATCCAAGTTCTATCATTTCATATCCGACGATATCATGTCGTAAAAATTCTTTTTGTTTTGGTACTTTATCCGCCGAATTGAACATGGAGAAAATCAATGAATGGGCAGTGCTTGCCACTTCTCATTGACAATAAATCATATAATTCAGCCTCGCATACGTAAACAGCTATGTGTGTATGGAGTTGTGGTATGAAATCATATATCGAGATGGATGGATAAATGTGAACGTATTGAAGCGTATGAAGCAAGCACCACCAGATCCAACATTCGCATGTGTCAAGAACGTAAGTCTGCAAGTGAATAACGTCTATATAATACCAACAGAGCGTACTTTGCAGAATTGCTTGCACCAATCGCAGATATACATTAGCAAAGATTAATGTCTTTATTTCAAGTCGATAGCACATGTAGGATTCCAATTGTACAATTTTTACATCATTCTTCAACTGCATGTACACAATTCGTTTTATACTGTTGCACATCTGGAGAGCGAGCCTGGCAAACACATATATGAAAATCCGTCTTTTTTTTTCACACGTATTACCAAGAATGATATAATTTTTTTGTCATTCCTTATTTTTTAGCTAAACTATGACTTGGGAAAATTAATTTTTCTCAATGATGTTCTCTCTTTGGAATGCACATAAACAGAGAGATAAGAATCGGATGAACTGCTTGATGTGTCACACAAGAAAATGTTGGAGCAAGTCCACATGATAACGTTATCGAAAATGAAATTTCAAATTTCGATTGAAAATCACGCATAGTTGGAAATTTTCATACTTTAAGAAAAAATTTTCTCTAGAAATCTGGAATAACATCGCAATGAGAGATAACAGAAAGATGGGCAATTTTTGTGTAGTCAGGAATTATCATAATGATTTTATATAAGAATTCCTCAGAAAATTTACCAAAAAATAACAGAACTGTTATATCTTCAGTCATTTTTCTATCACAAACTATCACAGAGATAAACTTTCACAAAAGCCAAGTCCACTCTCAACTAACAACACCTTGGAGGTTTTTTTTCGTTACATACTGTTATCGTCACATTATAATTTATGGTTTGGTGTTTCTGATTCATAAGTATTTTATCAGTCTCATGGCATAAGACCACTTAATACATTTATCAAGTTTGAGTTATCTTTTACATAATAATTTAACGGAAAAGAAAAAAATAAATAAATAAATAAATCTACCATATCTATATTTTTTTTTACTCTCCATCACATATCTCTGGAGACCGTAAA
Organism: Meteorus cinctellus; assembly: GCA_030523045.1. Lineage (NCBI taxonomy): Eukaryota > Metazoa > Arthropoda > Insecta > Hymenoptera > Braconidae > Meteorus > Meteorus cinctellus. The sequence goes on from JAPYZF010000141.1 coordinate 177,643, forward strand.
TACATGATCTATTCATCTATGTCAACTCCTATCATAAAGTACAAATATTTCATGGAAAATAATAGTCAATGAAATTGTATTGAAGATATATAGAGGAATGAGAATATATATCGTATCAACACGATCATACTTGAGAGCTATCTAGTGCACGTTCACTGACATGTTATTGGCAGTTTGTGTATAGAGCTGAGGGTGGTGGACTGAAAATGTCCCGACCTCGCGTATCGGAGCCCATTTTCTTGGGTTTACGATGACGGGCATTGTTATTGGCACCGGTCGGCGCGGCAGCCTGTTCGCTTACTGTTGTATACTGTTAGTCATAGATTAATATCTACACAGATATACATGTATGTATGCGGGTGGATGTAGGACAACTGCTGTGGGGATGTTATAGGCGAGTGAGATGTTGGTCCATACAACGCGCACGCTTGAGCAATGCGATAAATATAATCGTCCTTTGGGAACTGGGTTACCATGCTCAAACTCACACGGCAAAATCTTGCAAACAATTGAATTCAATTGCAATGTCTGTCATCAACAGCCAGCAGCTCCCCAATATTTATTTGTCTCTACCCTCTTTTTCATTGTGTTTGTGGTACTGAAGATTTCATGGATGATGTGAATTTTGTTGGATGAAACGATGGAGCGTTTATTACTTATGTCTAGATTTAAATATTCATGAGAAGATTGAAAGAAATAGGAAATTCATTCATACCTGCGACGATGGTGACGACGTTGTCGAATTCGATCGGATTCACCCATTTCATCTTTGAGTGGTATCACAGCGAAAGGATCTAATGTGGTGGATTTTTCCAAGTTGGAATGAGTGTGCCTCATCTTTGGTGTTGGTGACGATGATAAAGATGACGCTGATGCTGACGCTGATGATGATGATGATGATGATGATGATGATGATGATGATGATGATGATGATGATGCCAATAGAAATGACTCAGTTGTTTGCTCTTTTTTGTACTGTTTCGATTTTTCCCTCGCAGCTGATGCCTCTTCCAATCTACACAAACACATGCACGAAATATTTATTCTCATATTCGTGTATGCAAACCTCGCATCAGCACAACACATTTTTCTACTACAATTGAATTTTCGAAACCTTTTTCATGAGAATTATCTGTTATCGCAGATAACTGGGAATTGATTTTGTTAAATAACCGAGATACCAATCCATTATTCCTAAATATTTTTTTTATTGGATATCTGAATTTATTCCATATACACATAAAACCACTTTCATGTAACGAAATATCTACGAAACCTTAGTACGACTTTGTATAATTAATTTAACTTTACTCGAATATTGAAGTGTTATAAATCGTAGCACCGTAATTTTCGCATTCTCATTGAGTTTGAAAACCCGTCGCTGTGCTAATGGAGTATAAATTAATTAATTTTTCGAATATTTAAGAATATCTTTCATTTTATTGACTGACCGAAATTCAAAGCCAGTGTCTTTATTATGTATATTGTACTCATTTCGATCACCAACTATTGGTTCAGTCTCTTCGATTGACAACAAAGATTCCACAGTCTGTTCTTCATTTTCATGACCAGTTTTGAATTGCAAGATCTCTGGAATATCAAATAATAAATCATTATTATGGTGATAGGAATGCATAATATAAGTTAGTATCGCATAACAGTTGTACGTCCATCTTATTTATCATATTCTGATCGGATTGAATATAAATTATTCACCTGTGAGACCTTCCTCTTCAACTTGGAGTCCTTCTTTCAATACTTCCTCTCGATATTTTTCCAACTCCTCCAGATAGCTCTTGTTTAGTTGTTGTTGGCGCCATTCCGTTTCATATTGAACACTAGGCAGTGCGATATCCCCTACAAATCCACCTAACAAACACGCAAACAAAATTCAGATCAAATATTATTTTTAAATTAGATTATTATATTTCTTCACGTATTTTATTGTTTTTCCCATGTTTTATGCTCTATATTTATTTTTTCTTTTGTGAATGTTAACCACCGTGTATATGCGGGTGAGCGGTCGAGAACTTCCAAAAGGTAAAGCAACAAAAAGATGAGAAACGAGTAAGTATATAGGGGTTGGAAATCGCTTTTACACAAGACGGAAAAACGTATTCGTCGCTCCAATTTATCGGTGACCATAAATCACACGTCCGTTTATCGACAGAAAGAGTTTGTGTGCGTATGGTAGTAAAAGAAGTAAACAAACCGCAAGCTTACTGTGTGTACGTTAGCTTTAGTAGTTGACATATACATGCAACAAAGAATGATAAAGTATAATGATTTTCTCAATCGGAAAATTGTTATTAGCTTGTGGTTGGAATGACATGTTCAAGTGGAGAATGGCTACAATCAAGTTTTTTTATTTTATACTCTGCAATATTTTCAGGAGCTTCTGCTTTACTGTCAAAATCAGTCAAATTGCCTTGACAAATGTCTTCATAATTAACCACAAATTCTTTCATACCAAACTCAATAGGACAATTATTTTTATCGAACTTGTGTAATCACATTGTTATTGTGTATTCATTTGGCCAGCAAATCTACAACACCCAAGAGATTTTCTCTTCCATAATTGTATCGTATATTCCTCCCCAATGCACAATACTATGTACTGTGTTTGTGTGATTTGTGTTTACTTCAGTTGTGATAAATGTCGATGAAAGTTGAATGATCGTACGACGACATGACTGACCTCTAACCTTCGTGTTCTTTAGATTTTCATTGACGTTAATCATGCTTTTTCAAGTGTGATAGAAGCAAGGAATAATACGATGTCATTTATAAAAATAAAGAACGGTAATTTATTATTATCAAATTTGTATGTAGAACATTTCATTATACAAATCAATGACGAACGCAGTTTTTCCTCTGTTTGTCTCTTTCACTGGCTCTCTACAGCACCAAATATATTCCAGTTGGCGCATGAATAATGAATTGGATTATTGGTATAGGAACAAAAATGGAGAAAAAAAAATAATAAATATAGCCATTTGCTTTTCAGATGGGAATTCACCATCATGTCCGATATTCGAATATGCAGAATTGTATTTCAACTAATTCTGATTTTATCAATTGGATCGCAACGTTGTACGAGAATTGTGGTGAATTAATTATAATGAAAAACAGTGCAGTGTATACTCGTCCATATTCATGTATGATGATGTGAATATGCTGGTGCAAGCTTCGATTAACCAGTAAATATTATTCCAACCACTACTTCATATTTTGCACCACCAATTTTTTTGTTATCTCCTAATTATTTTTGTTTTTTCACATTCACATGAAGATTCAACATTAAAAAACTCACGGTTCAAAAGACAAACCTATCATATACCAAATGAGTTAAACAAATAAAATAAGTAGAATGAAAATAAAATTAATTATTCAATCAACATCAATTTACATATTGGCGCATAACTGTTCTCTAGGCGTAAGGGGTATTATATCACGGAAAGGTATCACGTTCCAACACGATTAATCAGAGTATTATATTATGTATACACATGTGCATACATGCACATATATAATTGGTTGAATATACAAGTTGACTTGTACATATACACTGCAAAGTCGTGAATTTGATGGTACAAATCGTGAATACTCCCTATCGGAAATAACCCACCGCGACAATTCCTATATATGGTATACATATATTATATGACGTGGGTGGTTGAATCGCCCTCTCGGTTCAACCCCTTGTTATATTGGCTCGTGTATATGCAAAGGGTTCGTGGTGAGGACGGTGAATTATACGGCGATACCGGCCGTATCGGTATTGTATGTGAACACATATATATATAAACAAATATATTCATATGAAACGAATGCATACATGTAAATTTCGTATATATATGGACAAAAAGAGTGATAACGAGTGGATGGTGGAAAATCCGTTACGCAGGGGTATAATAATATAATTATACGCATACATTCTTGCTCTCTTCCTCACACCCCGATGATCGCACATAATGCAACATGAATATATATACATACATACAGTATTCATGCAGTCAATTTGGATAGGTAAATTAATAGCTGCACCTGACGGTAGTTATATGTGGCAGCCATTTTGCAGATGCAGCTCATACACCATAAACCACCCGCGAAGCATTGTGGCCAGTGGTCCCCCTTCAATACATGCGATATATCTCTATACAAGTGCACTCATGTGTTTGCGTATATATTAATGTATTAGAATGTTACTTTGTACATAAATGAGCACCTGATCCATTCAGTGTATTCCCGTCCCGCAGGTCAAAAGTTAGAAACAATTTTGAATAAATTTACAAAATATTTATTTCGTTCAGTTAGGAAATGATGCAATCATATATGATAAATTGAAAAGGAATTATCATTATGATATTGGTGAATTGGCAACAAGTTGAATAGATTGAAAAACGTTAAATTAACAGCTGAACGTATAGCAATGGGCAGCAAGTTGATGGTGGATTGTCTTTTAAATTTCCTTTCATTGGTACCGTAAGTTCCGTTGCGTGAAGGAGTTGAAAGATAGTGAAAGATGTATATACGTATAGAATAGACTGAAATGAATTTCCGCTTTGCGATTTCAAACCTAACCCATATATGTATAGAATCTTTGAATCTTTGGTCAAAAGTACATTTCCTACGTTTTTCATTATTTTCCGTTTTCCTTTTCTACGTCTTCTTCACGACAAAAGAATGATCTCAATTTCTCATAAATGTCATCGTGGTCCCTCTGAGAATAAAACTTTATCGATAAATTTTTGACGTTATCCAAGTAGAAGAAAATATCAATTATCAATTTGTAGAATAGCGAAGAAAATGTTCGAATAATAAAGTTTGAATGGCAAAAGCAATTGAGTTGTCATGTTCGGCACAAAAATTTATTTGTTTGTTTTTTTTTTTTCTTCTTTCTTAATTTCTCTCAATTTTTCTCCAAATGGATTCATTGCAGCGTACGCTCTCGATTAATGGAAGACTAGCGGTCTGTGCGTGCGAGTTGTATTGATTCGAATAGCACACGGGAGGAAAAAAAAAGCAGAGGGTTTAATGTAGGTGGAAGAGGTAAAGAGAAAGGAAACCTCTCACATAGAAAAAGAGTGAAAGAGAGTGGCTCAGACCAGCGTTATATAGAATACCCATTTCTCTATCTATACAATGCACACGTGCATATTCATACCGACACTCATACCTTTATAACCGCCGGATTAAACATTTGCTTATGCTACTTCAACCTTATTTATTTGTATAAATTCTTTTCATTATATTTCTCTTTTTTTTTCATTCTTATTTTTTTTTCTATTTCATATATTTCTGTTTACTTGAACAAGTCCTTTATAAAATTTCATCTAATTAATTTTCAAGATTGCACCTACAAAATTTTTTGTTTTTTTTTAATTATTCTAGTTTTTCGGCTTTTGTTTTTGTTTTTTTTTTTCTCCAATTTAAATTAGTATATATAAAATCATTGGTTTCTTTGCGTATTTGGACGGATGTGGAACAAGCGTTGGACGGAATGTGATGAGTTTTTTTTTCTGTTGTGTCTTGATGTGTGAAGGAGCGTCTGTTGGTTTCCGGTGTCGGTTTTAATCCTGCTGGATGTGTTATTCTCACGCTCAACTCATTCTTTCACGTGCTGAACTATTTTTTTTTTTTTTCTATTTTCCTTTCGCCTCTAGAATTTATAATTGATATATTCTGATAATTTTCAATTCCTCTATGGTAGGAGAGAGATATTTGAGTAGGGTATGAGCGCAGATAATGAAGTTTGCTAAAGGCGCAATTGCTTTTAATCAAATTCATTATTTCGCGCGGTTTCTCTTTACATTTGCAGTCGCTTTAGTGAAAAGCATGAGAGGTCTTGTATGTTATGTGAGAGAAAATGGGAGACACGACATCAGAGGTTAAGAGGCTATCGTTTGTCGTTCCCTGCCTGACTGCACGTGGAGTTTATGTATATGTTGGGTGTTGATGTATAGCTCGATGTATAACTGAAAATCTCGTGTGTTTCATCACAGTTTTCTTCATTTTTATTTCTCAAATTCGCTGAGAAAATTGAGAAGAATAATATTAAAAGAGTTACGAAATATTTATCACATTGAAATTGTCTGTAAAAAAATTGATTTCCATTTTATTTTTGTTGTCCAGTTGAATTTCATTGAGGGAAATAACAGGAAACTCTTCATGCTTCATAAATTCGTCAGTGACATTGTTTACTCTATTTATTCTGTCAAATTGTTCTCGTGGACTCGAAATTAATACAATAAAATTGGGAACAGTTGGAAAAAATTACATTGTTATAAATTTAACTGTTCGCAATATTACGAAAAAAAGTAATTTGTCCTAATGATGGAATTCAATTGAAGAAATTGTTTTGTTCATGTGTCCAACCAGTGTATTGTATAAAAATATGGCTATGTGGAAAGTGGAAATGATAACAAATGTAAAAAAAAAATGGGAAAATATATTGTTGAATTTCCTTGTTTTTATAATTTCATTCCAACTACTACTATGCTCTTGCAAAAGTATATATTATACCGGGATTTCAAATATAATAACATGAATATGCGTACTGGAATCCTTGTTGCGAGAGTGGTGAAATGCAGTCATGAAAATCGGATTTTGTGGCTGAAAATATCGGAATAAAACCTCGGCACTCGTAACAATATACATACAAATATACATATTTCTAATAACTCACTGCCACATATGAGAGTTTTCTGTTGGTGAGAGTACGCGAGATCCAATCAGTTACGCGAATTGATGTCAGAATTATTTTCCCGTAGCTCGTTCGAATTTTCAATTGCTTGCTTCTCTCTTCATACACAAATACAACTAAATATTTTTCACTATTTGTATTTTATCGTGTTTTTTCTGTCCTACCTCAACCCATCTTTCCCATTAATTTTTTTATCCGTCCATAAAATCCGGCCGGGGTCAGAAAAAAAAATTTCTATCGTGAAATTCATTGAATGGAATAAATTATTCTCTATTTAACATGTTCATTTTCTCTATTGCTGTGTCATGTAAATGGAAATGTGTGACGAGCAAAGATAAAAAAAATATGATTAAAAACCATAGAAAAGAAGAAAAAAAACGAAAGAGATCCTCTTAATTTTTGCTTTAATTCATAAAGCGGAACGAAAGAATGGATGCGCGCGCGCGTATATAACGGAAAGTGGTCGGCTGGAACAATAGAGAAGCCTTTTCATCCCTTTGTCACTCAGGCTATTCTTTTGCTTCACGTAACCATTTCTCTCAGTAGAAACTTTTCACTCTTTTTTACCCCTGCATTCTCTTTTTTTCCTCTTCATACGTGAACATATTATTTTTTTTTTCATTTTCATCAAGTCCCTACTTCCTCCCCACGTATGTACAAATCTCAGATGTATTATTTCTACTATACACAAGTATGTGGAATATGTCTGAGCGGGTGTTGTATAGACTAAGCCCTTATCGTTTGTTGGAATCTGGTGAACGCAACATGACCTTGTCTCTGCCCTGAAATTCCATTCTGCATGCCCCATCTCATAGTAGACACGAAAATATTCGGAATATTTTCCCTTCAAATGCATTGTCTTTTCCTACAATACAATTCATCGAACATCATCATTGAATTGGATTGTAACAGAAAACACAACTTTAAATGTCATTGATCTATCGTCATACGTGTGTATATTTATTTTTTATAGAAAATTTGATTGAGAAATCTTGAGAATAAATAATAAAAATGCAGTGGCTGCAGGTGGCTGCAGGTGAAAATATGGAATGAAGAATGCTATGATATATTCAATTATACACTCATGTTAATGTTTAGAATATATGAGGATGCGAATCATCGGAGCATGTCCTCCCCTCTAGACTCAGTTTAGAAGACTTTAATTGGTTCGCGTTAATTAGTGAGCTCGCTCGTTAGTGGTAAACGGTGGACATGCGAGTACGTATAGAGAACTCTCTTGGCTGGACGAATACTCGTTGCATCCATACATAGATATATATATATATATATATATATATATATATTTACACGGTATATGTATACAGATACGAAGATATGAATTTTGCTCGCTGATGGGATCCGAGAAATTTCATTCGCGAATTTCATTGCCTGAACTGTTACGGAAAAATTCATTCTCAATTACAAATAATTTTTTTATTCTTTCCTCGGATTCGTTGAAATTTTCACCAATGATATTTCGACGGAACAAAGACTATTTTTTAATCATTGTTACCATTTTATTCCATACATAACATAGTTAATACAGTTAATTTCCGATGTTATCCAAAATTTTATTGTGATTCTTTTTTTTCCGCACACATTTTCGATTACGTTTTGTATACGAATGTGGATTTTCAAAATATCATTACAAGAATTGTTTGTTCAATACCAAATTATGAATGTAAAATGTTTATAGAGATAAAGATTTGATGAATTTTACGTTGGTATACAGATATGACTCATACCATTCAATGCTTCAGATAACCCAAATTAGTTATACCTATTATGACGCTTTCTTAGGAAAAAAGCTTCCTATATTAGACTACATTTGGATAAATTATAGCAGATGTTTATACATTTACCATTACATTAATATGTATCTGAGTCATAAATTTTTGTATGCACTGTAATAAATATATTTGCTAAAGAAATATCACATTAAAAAAGAAGTAGATAGACATTGAACCAGAAAGACAGAGAATGAGGGAAGAAGAGAGTGAGGGGAGCGATTGATTTTGAAATTCTATGCGTGGCCCACGTAGCTGTTAGTATAGACTTTGCTATGACATGTAAACATCAGGGGGTTCGATGTAGACAGTAAAAAAGCTATCAAGTATGAGAAATTTTTATGAAATTCCATCGAAATATTACGTAGAAATATAATACACAGGGCATGTTCATTGATTCATATCTGATGCGGATGTGTTAATGAAATATTCTGTTAGATGGTTCGCAATGCGACGTAAAGTAGTCGACTATGAAAGAAATGATGTATAGATATAGATGTTAGATACATAAATGTATAGATGGTCGAAAGGGATTAAGGTCAGGGAGTCGGCGAGAGCGCGCACGGCGGCTCCACCCGCATATTCCGCTTTGAGATGAGACTTGAAGTTGCACCTTCAGACATTCATATCAATATATTTATATATATTTGTGATAGGGTGATGCAGCATAGCTGCGAACTAACCAACTCATAATTATGATTATTGTTGGGATAGAAAACAAATTATATTACGGAAATATTTCATTATATGTAAGTGAAATTGAATTGGTGGATTCATGTCATGCGTACTGTTTATTAGTTTGATGTAGATAAGTACATCAACGCTCATTCCATTTCTATAAAAATGGAGTTTGAGACCAAATTGGAATGTTACATAATTCAAAGAATAAAATAGCACATTTCAAATGAGCCAATGAAGGAGAATAAAAAATTCACTAACTCATTTTTATTCTTATCTTGAGGGGGCCGATAAGGATAATATTCAGAAGTGACAATGAGGATTCAAAAGTCGTCGTTGCCGTTGTCGTTGACGCCCACCTTAATCACAGTCTCTCCGTTCTCTCTTGATTTTCGCGCACACTTGAAAGTTTGATATCTGATGGTATATTCCACCCTTAGAAAGCGTTGGTGAATTTAAATGCAAATTGACAAAATGTAAATTACTATTTCTGTCAATTTGTGCCTTTTTTTTTTTATATTCATCAATTTGTGTTATTCCCTCTTGTTCTTTTGTATAAATCAAAAGTGAAATGTTGTGACTGGTACTTTTGGTTCTTTTCTAATTCTCATTCACATCTGAGTTCTCGCACACATTTTCATCTACTTTCCGAATCTTAACTGGCCAATTCATGTAATCGTTTCACTGGGTAATGTGCAGATTCTTTTTTCCTCCTTATTCCACGTCTCGTTTCAGAAGTTTTTTTTTTAATCTCCTTAATCTTCAATGTGGGCTTCGTTTTTCTTCATTTTTTCGTCGGCCTTTTTCTTCTCTTCTGTTCTCTTCTGTTCTTTTCTGTTCTCTCTGTTTTCTGTAGTGGTACACGTATACCCTTTTTATTTCTCTCTTTCTGCTCAAGCAGTGGATGAAGCGAAGTACTTAAAAACCGGAATTATGTTTGGAGTATGAGATATATTCGGTTGGCAAGAGTGCGCGCAGTTTTTATTACGCCCGTGTGCACACGGACTATGGAGATTTAAGTGTTGTGGTATTTTATGCGAAAAAAAAGGCGAACAGGGTCGGTTGGATAAAATATATATATATATAAACGCAACTATATGTTTAATGGTGCGTCGGTGAATTTATCTCATAGGACTTTTACGAAGTTTTGTAATTGAAAAAAAAATCGAAACAAAACAAAAGGGATGATGTGAAAAAAAAAAACAAAACTGAGCCCGGTATTGAATTTTAATAAATTAATTTTTTTCCATAAAAAAAATAACATAAATTTGAATATCCATTTCTTGTGTACTATGGGAGATGCATTGAATTTATATGTGTAGTGGACAAGAATATTTATCAGAAAAAGACTAAATTATCAAATGCAAACTTTGAAAATTGACTATTCAGATAGAAACTAACAAGAGTAAATCCAAGACTTTCGCATGCGATAGGATTTATTCCTTCAAATTGAACAATTTGTGTAAACGTGAGTTGTGGCATGAAACTTCTTACAGGTTCGCTGTACGTTCATTGCATATATATATATATTGTGCGCAGGTTAGTATGTCTATTAACACCATATGGAAGTGGAACGGAAAAAAATGTGGCGTGGCCAGCAGCGAAAGCACACGCAAACTCTCTTTACTAATATGATGAAAATATTAAAGAAAAAAATGGGAAAAGAAATTACAATTCACATATTTACATTCTAAACTTTCGAATAAAGTTTGTGTTAATTTGAATAAATATTTTTGAATTTCAAGAAATAATTGTTTACTGTTATAGAGTTGCCGTTTTCAGTTTTTTGGCATGGCCCTTTAATTATTCGGATTAATTTTACTACAGACATATGAGAGGTGCAATATTTTTATACATTTGAAAAAAGAAAAACACTTGAATACTTGCAATTGTTGGTTCTCAAGACAATTAGTATTTAATGGACTAATATGAAAACACAAAAATGAATTTATGTCATAGCTACGTTTTGAATAAATATTGAAATAAACGATTTGGAATTTTTCGTTATCACTACCGACGACTGAATATAAATGATTTTTTTTTATTCTCGACAGTGATATTTATCTTCTCAAAACCGAGTGAGGTATGTCTGACAGAAATTTGATGTAGGGTCTAGGCCATATCATTGAATCTTTGTTCATCACTCAAAATGAAAAAAATGTGACATAAGAGAAACAAATATGAAAAATGATCTAACCACATATGGAATTGGGAAAATGGATTTTCTGTTAATAAAAACTATATTTTCATCATTCTTATTCATTTTCTTCTGCATTTTATTATTGTGAACTCTTCTTCTTAAAAAAAAAAAACATATTAGTTGGTTCGTTTCACAAAATCACTGTTTATCACCCATAAAATGAAGAGAGAGCAAAAATAGATAACACAATCAAACTGTTGCAAGTATTTAAATTAATAAATAAACTTGTTACAATTATTTTCTACCCATATCTTCTCATGTTCAGTAGCGGATAGAGAAAACTAAAAAGGAAAACAAGACCCTTATCAGTTTTCAAACTTCAATTGCGAATAAATGTAAGTGGCGCAATGTGTGTAGACGTTCGTAAAGTATGAGTGAAGGGCTGAAAAGATACGAGGGTCTTGTTGTGTGTATGCATACATGTGTGTGAACACGACGCGAATAGTAAATAAAGAGAGTCTTCAAGATTTTTACAACCCCCTGCATATAGTAGCGCTCGCAGCGTAAGAAAAAAAAAATAAAAAAATACATATATGATAGTAGGCAATATGATGAAGAAAAGAGAGATGAGGCAGAAAGAATAGAGCGAGTGTTGGAAAAGAAACATCACTCTGTTCCTTCATACTCTTTAACTTTTCTCTCTTCCTTGGAGCTTCTACCCATACCCTATATTATGTCTTCCATTCAATCTTGCTTCCGGTCAGCCTCTTGAGAAACGAGATAAGAGGCTCGCGCATATGTGAAAGAAAAAAGAAGACACTTTCGCGATTTGTTCACATCTGCTACGAGAGAAACATCAATATACATTATTTATATGAATGAAGTATCATATGGGTGAATATAAAGTGCCAAGAGATATTTTATGAGATAGTTCTCCATTGCTTTTTCAATGCTCATTAAATTATTAGATTTCATTCCATTTCCATTGTTTTGCACGCATAATATGTTGAAAAAATTTCATTCAAGTAATTCCTTCTCTGTATTTGTTAATTAATTGATAATTAACAGTTATATCTTACCTGCTTTGCAGACATCGAGATCCAAATCGTCTGAGATGGCATGAGAAAATTTCGTATTCAACAATTCTGAAATTGAAAATCTACTCTGTTTCTGATGATGATGGTATTGTTGTTGTTGCTGTTGTTGTTGATGTTTATTATGTATGACTATATCATTATTATTGCTATTATCTATATTATCATTTAACACGAGCACGCGGCAATTTATTTCACATGGGTTAAAAATACAAACAATTGCTGATATGACGACAAAAATAATGCAGTGCATCCTCATCTCGAATTACTTTTGTTTTCAATTTTAATTGATGGACATGACACACCACTTCCCCCAACACTCCAATAATACAAATAGCTAAACTCGTATAAATATTTCACTCACGCATATTTACAAATAATATGCAATTACATTTATTTTCTCTCTCTCCTACTCTCTCTCGTTCTCTCTCTCGTTCTCCTATGATCTCTTCCTTCTTTATCTCTTGTCGCCACTTTGATTATTTTATTATACACAACAACTCATCAACAACTCATCAAACACTCCGGTCGCTTTCTCTTTCGGGATTTTGCAGACGGCGCGCAAAACTTTCATGTGCACCCCCTGCGGAATCTTATTCCGTTTCGCTCTCACTCTCACACTTTATCTTTATCTTGTGGCTGGATTTAGTGAAGAACTTAGCGATTCTCATCACACTTGTAATTGTACTCAATATATTCCAACAAACTCGATGATCAGATACACCAGATGGTATAATTGATATTTATCTCTTAATAGATAGATTGCAACTAAGCAGTTTAATTCAAAGGAAAGAACAGATGTTTGTTCCCCCCCCCCCCCTCTCTTTTTGAAAATTTAATATCTCATTTATACATCAGACGTATTATTTGCACTCGTAAATTTAATTGGTGAATATAACGTGATTAGTGAGAAATTGAGTTTCTACGATCGTTGGACAGTTGCGCGGTTGCGTGGCCGTGATAATCGGCCAACTCTCCGAGTCTTCGGTCAAAGTTCGAGGCAGTTGGATAGCAAAGCTGTCTTTTTTTTTTCAATTTTATTTTATAATCGCTCTCGCACGCTCTTCTTACTTTCCTTCGTCCTCTTTCTCGCTCACTCAGCGTCAAACATCATCATCTTACGAACGTGGAGAACTGACTGATCCAAACTAGTGGCCGACCACACGTTCTCCCGTTTGTGTTGGTTCGCCCCTACTAGTCGTATCACGTTCGAAAGCGCGCGCCCGCACTTCTCGCCGAAGAGAGCTCACCGAAGCCCGCGCGAGAGCGCGACTCTCGTGGCAAGAGGGCGACTAGTGCGACAGTGGCGGTGGCGATGGTATGGAGGGAGGTACCGGCCAGGGGGAAAATGCGAGCGTGTGAGAAAGAAAGAAAAAGAGAACGCTTCACAACGTTGAGACATGATGTATTGGGGTGAAAACAAAAGGAGAATTTGATAAATTCATCGAATAATGAATAAATGGATTCCATTGTTGTAACTTTGTTTTCATGAATTAATATCTTTAACAAATTTTTCTTTTTATTTTATGATACTTGTGAAATCAGTTGAAGGAAACTTATAAATTCAGCATAATTCATATAGATGTTATATTATCTGGGAGCCAAAATCGATATGGAACTGGATCTATATACAAGTAGTAGATAATTTGTGGCTATGAGGTAACATCGCAGTAAAAGAATAGATTGGGATTGACTTTTTGAGTCCAAGCAAACCCGCCAATACGTTTGCAAAAATTTCATTGAGTTTTATAGTACAAGGGTAGTTTATACGATATTATGTTGCAGCAAAGACTGTTAGAGGATAAATATGGTTTCACTGTTGTGCGACTGTACTACAAACGTAATGTATCAACAATATACTCCATTAACAAAGGAAATGTCGCTACGACCGATTTTTTATTTCCATGCCTGAGGAAAGTACAACTTGGATGTTTCCTATGATTATCATGCAAATTAACAATCACTGTAGGTTTGGTAACGGCAACATAAATACGTGGATACATTTGGATTTAATCTTGGACTACTCGCATGTATTTTCACAAAAACAATGAGAACTATAACATGCAGGTTTACAATGATTATAAAATTAATGTTGAGAATGGAAATGACAATAAATTTAACATGAATAGGAGAGATAAATTGGGAAAAAGTCAAGAGCCCTTCAAAATCAATGACAAGACATTGACCGATTGATTATATGTCTTTCATGGACATTTTACAATGCCAATAATTTGCATGGACTCAATTTTCTTCAACAAAATATTCAACATCAACAATATTATATCTATCTCCATAATTTTAATTGTATACTCTATTCAATTTTATAATTGAAATGAAATTTATTCTTTATTTACTAATCAATTCAATGAAGCAGATGCTTGGCGGGGACATCAGAAAATGTCACTATTAACACCTATAAAAAAAGGTTGAGAACCCGTCCGATAATTATTTTTCCATCAATATTTGCATTGTGTACGACAAGTGAATGATATTTGAAAAAAAAAAAAAACAAAGGAAACAACGGAATACAGTGATTTATTTGGCGTATATGGAATTCATTTGCATATATATGTGAAAAAAAAACAACTGCAACATTTTGCGATTGGTGAACGATAATTTTTTTTTTCCTCTCAATGGACAGTCTGCACCGCTGCAAGCTGATGAATTTTATTTCGAGTGGACTTACATATAGCTTATAGCATAAAAACCAACTGAATTTTAATCGCGATAGCGGATGTGTATATATATATATATGTCTCGGAGTCGATATATATATACATACAGTAGCGTAGTTGGTGAAGAGCGAAGGTGTATATATATCATATGTACGTGGACCGTTTGACGATCAAATTACTGTCATAGGATCACCCTTTTGGTAACCCTTCGTGTCACTCGCAGAGTATATATAGTACAGTGGTGGAGTGGATGTATGTCCAGGCACACCGGAAACCCCATGACTATCTCTAGATAGGTATAGATCTCTATAGAACCCTAAAAGGGAGTAGACGAAAAAAAAATGAAAAAAAAAAAAAAGATGAATTTATTGAGGGGAAAAAGTGTGACAAAAATTCTACGTCCTTTTTTCGATCCTCATTACAAGATAAATCCGTACTTTCCATCGATTGAAGGTGAACAATTTTTTTTTTCATATTGAATGAAATAAGTGCTCAACTGTATTCCAGTTGTAGAATGTTCAATAATTCATTTGTTTCCACTAGGATAGATATTGCCAACATTCCATGAATTTTAACGTTACATACATAATTAACGTTTCAACTTTTGACGGTGAGATCAATTTGGAATTTTATGTATGTGTGATTGTGTAGATGTTGAGTGTAGAATTAATTGAAATATGCTAACATCCTTCTGGGTATGTGTGTATGTGCGCGCGCCGTTGTAGATGCGGTATTTTCAGTAGGAAAACTATAGGAGAAGGTGACAAATTACACGTCTGAATGAAAAATATATGGCAATAAATTATTACACCATGTATTTTCAAAATTTAATATATTTCAGGACTCTATGTATAATTGAAAGGAATTTCCATTGTTTTAATTTAAACTTTTCACTAATAGTACTTTTGAAACTTTCACCCTTCCTTATGTGATTAATTAATGACAATAAAACACTCTTCAAGTCTCCCATTTTTAAACGGTAAAGAGAATAGTGACTGAAATTACATAATAACAATTCATAGAGAATTTTCAACCAAATTGTTACATTTTTTAACAATCGCAGAATCCATCGAAATTGATGAAAGAACAATTATCGCACGGTTTTTGTATTCACTCGTGAAAACCATTACCTCACAATTATAAACTGAATGCAATCAAATTAATCGTTCATGTTTCCTCGTAAATGCAACTGTATTCACTAATCAATTCTTCATACATACATGTATGCATATGGCTGCGCGAAAATTTCACGCTCACAAGACTCAAACGAACGCACGTTAATGCCAAATGGTGCAGCCAGCATGGCTAGAATGTGGAATAATTGAAGAGTGTGAGGACGAAAAAAAAAAAAAAAGATACTCCATGTACAATATATTTATATATATTGTTAAACTAACTCTTATTTTATCTTCTGAATTGTTGAGGGTAATTAAATCGTCACACAACCATGGGCACAGTTGAAATTCCCATTTGCCTTAATTGGATGTAAATGCTTCAAGAATACTCAAGTCCATGACCTCAAAAATATGAACAACACATGTGTTTTCATTCAACATCACTTGAATATGTATAACCACTCCTTACATATGTATTCGAGTAGTTTGATGGAGATATCTATGAAAAAAGTTTGCGTATAAACTTGATAAATTTATTGTTCGAGTATGGTTCATTATCGCGCCACTCGAAATTCTCATTTTTCAAGTATAAACATTTTTTTTGTAGAATGTCGAAATATATTGTCCCAATTGTTTTGCTCACAATATCCTGAATTTCCTTGAGACATAGGTAAAACTTTTTATCACACTCGCAACTCAATCTGTTAAAATTTACAACAGTTATTTTTTATTTTTTCATAACATGTCAAAATGAATTTTTGAAAGAAAATAATTTACCTGCTTGATTTATCTGGATTGGTTAAATTATATAATGTTGATCCTGCTTCTATTACTATGTCACAGTTATCATGTGCACGACAGCACGAATCTGTTTTCATAAATTTACCGAGTGAAGTATACTCCTGGGCTTTACTACCTTGGCCACACCATTTCGTACCTACTCAAATAAGAAGGAAATAACTCAGCATGCGTTCTTATGTAGAAGGTTAAAGAAATATATAAAAAGATTTTCACTACCTGGTGCTATGATGCCATATTTAGATGCACTAACATTAGCAAAGTATGAGCTATTGTACATATCGTCGGTAAACCAGGCTTCGTTCAAATCGGATTGATCATCTTCGAACTGTGCGAGGACCACGATAAGAATCAGAAGAATAACAAATGATAATACTACAAGCGCTCTAATCATTCTTATTTATTCACTACTCACTCTATTGAAGTTAGAAATGCTACTGAAATGATTAATAAATGATAGCGATCGGTTTCTGTTTGCTCAGTTTTTCACTCTTTGAACTATAGTTACTCACAAACGACTCATTCATCACATAAACAAATACGCTAGTCAACTGTCACGACAGTCAACTTGAGGTGAGACATCGTACGGTGAAAAATAATAATATCATTCTTGTTTCGATTCATTTATTACGAATTTTCTTAGTCCATTAATTTTATACATATCAATTTATGCAATGTTTCATAATACAATAAATTTCAACTAAAGATGTCTCGAAACCCATTTAATAAATCTATTTTTTGAGAATGGACGAGTATGATTCCATATATATTCGCCGTCAGTAGTTTGTTCAAAACATATTCTCTTCAACAAATCAAAATACAGAATGCCAACTGCTCTACTTGCGACTGTGCGTGCACCTTTTAGACAGTCGAAGAATTTTTCGTCACATTGACAACTTAATCTGATAATAAACAAAAGAGTATATTATAATTATTTCCGCAATGAGACATATTAATAGACTTTGATTATTGGCGAGAATGAATTTTCTAACGCTTACAAAGTCGTCGAGCCATTATTATGCAATCCATAGTTGGACATTCCAGCTTTGATTTTGTCTGGGCAGCGGTCATGATTTCTGCAACATTTGTCCGTCATGCGGTAACGACCAAAATCTTCCTCATGTTTTGCTTTATTACCTTGTCCACACCATCTTGTTCCTGTCATCAATTATGAATTTCAAATTAGATATTTGTAGCCACATCTTTTTAAATTTCTGTGATGAAATAAATAATTCTTTTTTGCTCAACCTGGAAATATTGTACCCCACGTTTTTATTACATTTTCTTGTGATGCGACGTTATCTATTCCAAGGTCACCAGGAACAAGGTCACCATCTGGTTGGCCAATCGATAAATGAATAAATAAAAAGAATATCCACAGATTCGTCATGTTATATTCTTCTCTTTACTCTGTGAAAAATATCCACACATACACATACACACATATCCAGATGAGAATATGTTATCAATTTTTTATACATAACTGAACCGGTTTTTATCAGAGGAAAAAAAAATATATAATGACAGAGCAATGTTAATTTTTATTTATGACAAAAAATGTTGAATATTATTCATGCACCGTGTTCTAATGCGTAAATTTCATGCAATTCTATGCTGAAGAAAAATGTTTTTTTCAAATACGTAGCTTATAAAATAAAGTGGTGCAGCTCTTATTGATTCAACTGATGTATATGTTCTATATTTTGAAAATATGAATCTATTCTGACTGAATAATATCAAAGACATTACTATAAATAATAAGCCAACCGAAGAACAAAAAAGGAGTAATACTTTGTAACTTAAATACCCATGAATTTCACGAAAATTATTCGAATTCTTTATTTTCGTCTATATCCTGTCTGTCACAACACCCATCACATTATGTACAATTGAAATGCTGAGCCCGATTCTTCACATTGACACGACCCGAGAGGATTTTCTAAGAAGTGCCGAATCGCGCACTCTTCTGAGCTTTTCTATAAATTATATGCACCAACAGTCTACAAGACAGAAATCTCACCGTATCGATTGTCGACAATTGACCAACTAAACTGACGATGCATTAAGTTATTAATTAGTTTTTTCAAATGTGGGAATATGTTGTTCATTTTGTATTTTTTTCTGTTCTTGATTGAACAATTGTGGATTTTATTCTGTTTCCTGAAAGTATGAAATTGGGGACAGGATAATGAAGAAGAAATTATAATATTGTTTCAAACATTTTATTCCATTCTGTGTTGCATCGAATGATATTGATAAAAGAGGAATTATAAATGTAGATGCGCGCAATGTGTATATCTTATGATATTTATTAAATGATAGTTCATGTATTTTGTTTATTTTTCCTACACAATTTACTTTGACAATGTTAACAAGTGACTAGGTGAATGAGAACGCCTTCTCATTTCTATAAAATAATTCGTTTCATGAAACAAACACAATGAGAACTTGCGATAAATTCAATGCTAGACATGTCATAGAATAGGCACATCGTCGATTTTTCCTTTTCTTTTACAACTCTTCAGCTTTTCACTTAATGATTATGTTTCCTAATGTTTTTAGCCTGTCATCATTCTAATGATTATGACAGTCGAGTATCTGATACAATAAAAATTGTCTCAACAGTCACAAATTTCTTTACAATTGAAACATACTTCAGTTTTCTTTTGCGAATAAACAATACAAAATTTTATGCTTCGCGAAATAAATTTCCTCTCAGACAATATAACTAAAACACACACACACGCACGCACGCACGCACACCCACCCACCCACCCACACACACACCCACACACAAATTACCTCACGCATTATTTCCGAGATTTAATTGTCCGCGTGTAAATCAAAAATCTATGTACATTATTTAGTATAATACAACCCAGATGTAAACATGTCGAGTCTAATTATTGAATAGAAGAAAAAACTATCATGATGTGTAGACTCAATGTGAGTCGTTGAAATAATTATTGTGTGAAGTTAACCTGAGAATCATCCTCATTATCATTTCTTTTTCCTTCATTCGTTCATGTTTTTCTTTCCATTCTTACATTGGCATGAAGACAAAAACAATTTTTTCGTAATTTCCATCACCGGACATCCGGCAACTATTCTGTCATCATTATTAACATTATTCTTTGAAATTGTGATATGCGGCATTCAAATCAGTCAATATTTATGGAAACATAGAAAAAAAAAAACATTTTCTCTCCCTTTTTGTATGTATCACGCGGACATAATTTTTACGTGACATCTCGGGTGCGCTTCACTTTAGTTGCACAGGTATACACTCATTCATTTATAATGAAACAAACTTACAAGCTCCATTATCGAAAAAAAAGAATAATAAAAACTAGAATATCATAAGAATAAAGTCGTACGCCTTTATTGCTTTATTTACCTATCCTCAGACATGATTCACAGATTGTCAATTGGATAATGAAGAGAATATCGCGAATTGTTAATAATAATAATAATAATAATTGTAATGACAATAATAATAATAATAATAACAATTAATAATGAAAATAACAATATCAATAATAATAGTGATGATAATATAATAGCAATATCGGTATTAATAATAAAAATAAGAATAAAAGGATAAATGTCAGTCCCATATCCGTCCCTCAGGCATACAAGTAATACTAGTAATTCGTATTTTTAGCATGTTTTATTTTTTATCCGTTCTCAATTATTCCTTTTTCTATATTTTTTCCTTTTCTGTTCTTATATCTACAAGATTGTGTAAAAACGTACACAAAAGCTACGAATTTAATCGTTTTGTCGTACCTCTTTACATTTTCAGTCTCATTATATTCCTTTTTTTTTTTTTATAACGCCACCTCTAGTTTCATTTGTCCATTTGAATATTTGTGCATGGACCGTCAATTGTGAACTCTATTTTTACAGACAGCGACTCACGTGAAAAGGCACTTTTTTTCCAAATTGTTTTGCTAATTTTTTTCTAAAATACTAATGTTTTAATTTTATTCAACTTTCAAGCGTTTCAGTCACTCTTCTTTCTCTCATCACATGCATTTGAAGTTCTGACGGAGAACTGAATGTTTGGAAGCTCACTATGGTTTTTTTTTATTGATATGAGCGGAGATCAAAAATGGAAAGTTCATTTCTTCAATATTGGCTTTGTATATTGTTCCTGTATTTTTTTCTTTTCTTATTCCTCATCATTTCCCTCATGTTCGCTGCATCGTCGGATCTCGAGTATGGTAGAAGAATGGCAAACGCAATATTTCAGAAGGCGAACCCATCGTCCTTCGGAGTTATGAGCTAGCAGTATCTTCTGCATTTCTTTTTGTGTTTATTATTGTTTTTTCTGCATCTCGAGGATCAGTGAACTCACTTTTTCAATTCTCTCCCTCGTTATTCTCCATTTTATTTCACATTTCTTATAACTGTATGTATGCCCTAATTTCATTCTTCCATGTTATTTTGTTTCTTTATCACCTTCATCATCATTATTATCATTATTATTACTATCAACTTTTTTTGTTCTTTTTCGTTTTGGTTTCCGTTCACACACTTATGCATTATTTCGTCAATTACTCCGACAGTTGTAAATAATTGTCACACATTTTTTACGAAAGTATTGAATCAAACACACTGGCCAGAAATGGCTTTCGTGAATGATTGCGAGAGTAAAATATATTGATCTGGTCTGAGTTTGACTTCGTCAATGAAAGACAAGTAGAGAGAGAGATAGAGATAGAAAGAAAAAAAAGAGAGAAAGAGGTTGGATGGAAATACGGTCAATAAACGTAGATCGTTTTCAATTGGTCCTTGAGCTCAGGCGGAATGGCACATGTGTCCGAATTTGATTTCTTTTTCACAAGACGACGCCAACGTCCACCAAAATTTTTGCGGAATTCTTTAGCAAATCCTGCCCGATCTGTCTGCATACCATGTACGAGTGCATTCTGAAATTTCAAAGAGGATGAATATTATTGCTTGATCAATTACTATGAATTTTCAATTTATTTCCGTCTCCAATTTTTTTCTCAGTTCATTATCAAATCAATTGTTTTCCAGACTGTGCAATCGGCACATGGCCAACTCTCGCAAAGAAATATATACTCGAAATTATTTGGCAAAAATTGTTGATTATACCGAGCAAACAAAAGCCGTCGGTTTTATGCATCAAAAGTTTGCATGTAATGTTTCGCTCATGATTACAACGAGAACTAGAAAACCACTCTGACATTATATCTACATATCAACATATTTATGAGTTCATTTTACTTCACGTCTCCCCTATAGACAAACTGGTGTGTCGTTTTGAGATCGATAAAATACCCTCTACACTCGGCGCCATACAGGTTATGGTCGTTGAACTCATTGGAATATGAAACGAAAACCATCTGTAATTTTTTCCTTTATTCGAATACGAATAAATATTGATAAATATATATTTTTTCAAATAGAGATATTTGAGTAATATATCTACAAGTAATGGAAAAGAAAAAAGAATTTAAAAGATCAGGCTGATGTATCAGGAGTTGTCCTTCGGTTCTGAGTTCAATTTTTAATTAAAATTAAATTTACTCATCATTGCAAAAAAGAAAAAGATTTTTTTCCATGATCATGGGGAATGCCAACCGTTCCATTTTCATCAAAATATATCTATACGCGATGCCTCCTAGTTCGCACACAAAAAGTGCCCTCAATTCCCTTTCTTGGAAGGGTGAGATGAAACGAGTGAAGGAAACAGAGTTGAAAGAAGAGAAACTTTGTGGAAGTGAGGAAATAAAAGAAGATATAGGAGAAGCCACAGCTGTCGCGTCGGGGGTCTGTCTTAGCCTTATACTTCGTCGCCGCGTCGGCTGGCAACCATGGTATATATGTCTTCTGTTTGAAACCGCCCACCCACGCTAAATTTAGCAACGTGCTGAAGGGGCAACTTGGCACAACGAGAGTGGTCATGCATTGAACCATTTATAAATGGCAGTGGCAGTCGCGACGACTTTTTTTTCTTTTAATACTATCACTATGTAATATTTGTGTATGTTTACCCTTGCCAATTTCAATGAGACAATGCGACCATAAAATTTTTTGTTCAACATTTCACACCAAGATATTCTATCACACAGGGCCGTATTTTACTGGTGTCAGAGACGGGGCTCAAGTAAATATTCTGCGTCAAGTTATTTTGTTCCTTGTTAACCTATAATGGACGGATTAATCTATGGATATATATATATATATATATATATATATATATATCATGTTCACAATCATAATTCATCTAGTAATTTTGATGATTGATGTTCGAAGTTGATTGCAGTGTGAATAAACAACCCAATTTATTAGTGACTATTCCACGATTTATAAATGCAAATTATTTCCGCCTGTCTAATCAGTTGATGAGATGAATTGCTCAATTTTCGAACCATTCTCACAGTTTATTACACCCTCGCTTATTGTAAATCGCAGTATATGGTAGCTCAAAGTATGAAGTTGAATACCCGGAAGTACTTTCGTCTTGCGCCAATGTTCAACAAGATTTTCGTAGTTTGAGTTGCCCCTTCAAAATCACCCATAATTATTCCTGTAGTTCATAATTGACAAAAGATTGTGTTGTGGAATAGATGTTTTTCTCAAAATTTCTACTGTGTGATAAAACCGTGTTGGGCGTTGATGCAAAAGAAATAATTTACGCTGTAGATCGAAACCCAGTCGCGACAACCCGACTAACAAGTGGAGCGTGAAACAGTGATTCGACGACAATACACGTCATGATGTTCATATTCATGAAGTGTAGTTACACTATTGCCTACTTTATGTTGGTATATGTTATAATAAATGTACAGTGGAAGCCATTTGTATACTGACGCCATATGCAGTCACTGATGAGGCAACGTTGCCAATTGTTTAGAATATTTCTTTTCTTTTTTTTTCTTTCATCCAAATTTTATTTTATATTTTTCTAGCATGAGCATGAAGATGAGGTTGCGGTGTTCACGTTCATACATACGCATTTTTTAGTACACGCTCTCGCACGCGCGCGCCAGCCATTACAGCACACGCGAGGTCTCGTCCTTGAGCAATCGATATTGATGCAAACTTATTATCAACTGTCGCTTTGGTCTCCATCACTATTCACAGGTCATTTGATTGCGTTATTTCAATGATTCGAAAAATGAATTGTGCACTGTGAATAATATTAATGCGAGTTTAAATATACAAATTAGAATGAAATTTTCGAATATGTATCGAGCTTTTGTTTGAGTTTTGTAGATTTATATTTGGCCTACTATAACGTTGATTACGCGGTGTATGAACATGTTTTCACGGCCGTACTATCTTGGTAGACATCTCACCACGTAAATATTACGAATATATCGTCGCGCACGTGTCACAACTTGGTCATCAATAGAACTCTAAATATAAGATAAGAAATTGAAACTCTGATAAATTTCGATTCTATTTAAACACACGAGAAAAAAATTTGAGACGCAATTCATAATAATTTAACCTCTCTTATCATTTATTAAAATTCAATTATACAAGATGTATTTACCTGTTCGTTGTACAAAGTATACTGAGGTGGTGGTGTATTGGGTGATGGATATGGTGGTGGAAATTGCCAAACATATTGATCACCATTTGAATCCGTAACAAATTCCGTATTGCCATCATCAATACCATTTATTTCCAAATTATTAATACTCATCGCTGGATTTATGATACCATTTGTACGTATATCTTGACTCATTGTCATAATTGTCTGTCCAGTGGTAGTTGCTGTTGCGACAATGTTATTATTACTAATTGTATTTGGTGTTGTTTGCATCACTGAAGATTGGTCCGTATTGTTTTGATGATGATGGTGGTGATGATGATGGTGATGGTGTACTTCATCATTAGCGTTGTCTTCGCGCTTCCTCAATTTGCTGCGGACAAGCCGTATTGCAATCATTGTACCGTTGCTCCCAACCATTTTAAGGTATAGGCGCGCTAATGTTTTTTCAATGTTGGATGGAATTTTTGCGGCAATTTTGACTTTTACTTAATTCTCGATTTTGATAAATCGAGAAATTATTTTTACTAATGTTATGTGAAATATCGATTGGAATTTATTGATATCAATAGATAAATCCCGACGAAATTTTCGAGTCAAAAGCAAACAAGAGAATGAGTTCTCACGCTTCCATATAAATCCAGGAGTTCATATATCCCATAGGACTACTTTTGTCATATAATAATCAACGGATTAGCTCACTCAATTCCAAATCCAATGGAGTAAACAAATAAATCGTTGAATATTTCACTTGAATAGAATATTTTGAAAATATATTGATGAAATATAAATTTTCTAAGTGAACAAATAAGAAAGTTATCTGTTGTGTTTTTTTTTTCGACTTAGTATGTAACACCTCTGAAATATACGCACACTCGGTCGATAAATTATATCATTACATAAATTATCACGTAATTTCATTTAATGTCAGTTGATTATCAATTTTATATATATGTATATATATATATGCACATATTTATTTATATATGTACTTTTTCTCACCTTTCAATTTACTAATGCACAAGAATTACGCTGACTAGTTTTATTAATCCTTGGTAGTTGGATAAACCTTTTATTTTTATTAACTTTACGAATTAAGTTGTGCTATTATGAAATTGAACTCCACCGTACATAAATTAAATTATTAACAAAGTGTGATATTTTTGTTTATATTGAAACACTAATGAGAATTTATAGAGTCCATTGGAAAGATATTAGAAATATTGTGGATTCACTACGGCGAATATCGACGTCGACCAGAGTCGCCTCGACACTCATCGCTCGTATAGCCCAACGATGTGAATGAAGTTCTGAGCCTACGACTGCTCAGCGCTGTGTCTTTATACACCATTGACTGACGTCACAACGTTGCTGGCATATTATTGGTAGGCGCAATGAAAATACAGCCAATACCATTGGAGAACACGCGCGCGCAACTCTTGACTGGCTCATACGCATTTATTCGAAATGGTCAAAAGTTTTTCGTCTTTGATAATATTGTAAGTTCAATGATACGTTTCATTTCTCGTTGCATTGACGTACTAATATAGTGCGCACCGACGATTCTCTCCCATAATTCTTAATATTATTCATCTAAACAAAATTAGCCGATATCGGATTATAACTTTCATTCTTTCTTTTTCTCGACAATATTCGGAAAATTGAAACATAACAAAATAGAATATATTCAATAAGTTTTTTTGATTTTGTATGAGAAATTTTTCCTCCTCTACTATACACAACAATCAATTTTCGTCTTATCGCGTTCTTTGTTTTGTTGTCCGAAGTATAAATCGAGATTGGAAAAAAAAGAAGACGTATCGCTTACGTGCATGGTGGTCGCACGGCAGAACGCAGAGAGGTGACTGACTCGTTTTCTCGCGTTGCATATTTTATTTTTTATTTTATTTATTTACTTACATATATTTTTTCCTCGTTTTAATTGTTGTTTTTGAGTTGAGCTAAACGCGCGCTTGGTGTACATACAGTGAGAGATAGCAGAGAATAAATTTAGCGACATGCATTTGCATGTTTGTCGGCAACGTCCTATTCAACTTTATTTACATACAATTTTTTTCTTCCATGTGGCTCACAATTCCGTTCTATTTTTTTCCTGCAGGTAAATCCGCTAATGTTTTATCTTTTTTATGTATGAGATAACATATCAGAGATACTTGCACGGACAATGTGGGTTTTCTATGAAAAAACATCCACCAAAAATTTTCGAACGGCGATTAAAATAAAAATTCCGCGACCTATACTTGTTTGCATTGTATCATTCTAAAAAATTAATTTGCCTTCGTTTGTCTCTATAAAATTTGCCCAATATTAAATATAATTCAATCTTGATCAGTCAACGTCTAAATCATTCGATCTAATCATTCACAATTGTATGAAGGCATCGATTATCACCCGAGATCTTTCGAAGAATTATTTTACTCGTGAACCTTGGAGTGCATTTATCGGTTATAACCAGAAATCAACGCGATTTGATATATGTAAGAAAATGATAAATTGCTTATTAAATATACATGTGGTTCTCTGGCAGTTTAAAAGAAAAAGGAGAAACAGATTAAATCTGTCGATCATCTACGCAATGTTTGCACACTCAATAACAATCCATAGGGTGAGTGTTTAGAGTTTGTCCACATCGAGAACGATATAGCAATGAAATTTGTCTCATTGATGGTTATATCACAGTATCATTATAAATAAAGACGTGATTTTAGAGTATTCACTAATCAAATAGGCCAATAGAGTGCACATGAAGTTTGAAAAAATATATCTTATGGATTATATTATTACACACCACATTTATTAATAAGAACTCGAAGTGAGTAGTGTATTATCATATTTTTCTTGCCTATCGTCTGATGTTATCTATCGTTCACTACAAGCATCGCATCGTTTTGACTCATCAAACTGATTGCTGAACAGAGCTTTCAACTATTTATATGTCGTTAGAAAAATCAAATGATAATCACTTGTAATTAAAGTGACAAATATAATTTACAAGGTTTCCAAAAATATTTCATCAATATGTGAACGTGAGGGGGAATATTGAAATACTCTACGAATGTTGGGTATTTCCTCTATTGAAAAAACTGGTTGGATAAAATGTAGTGAGTGCACTTTGGATTCACAACGGATTTTCCCGGATGATCATAATTTTCTTCCAACTTGTTGATATTGATAAAAATGCAATGAAAAAAAAAAGAAAAACGTTGAGAATAAATACTAATCTATGAGTGGCTATATCCGATGTTAACAATATTCTATGGAATTTATAGTTAATTATAATTGTCATCTTGTATGTAGTGCGATAATGTATTATTTATAGACTGCAATTTAATCAAGAAAAAAAAGAAAAAAAAATGTGATGGGGTCATCGATATGTTTATCAAGAAATGTGAATAATTGGCTGAAAGTTTTTTCTTTCTGTGTTCCTGAATGATTCTATATTACCTGGTCGAATTTTACGAGGATAATTGGCACTAAGTAATATCGCATCATCTAAGAGAAAGAATTATAAAATGATTTTTCGAGCTTTCGACTATTTAGTTTAGAAAAATATTGTTCGTTTGAATATATATACATATATGCACAGAGTTTGGAGTAATACGAAGCTCTGATTTGAATGTCCAAGAATACAACGCTTGTATGCAACATGTCGACCACCACACACATTTACTATTCGTTTTTTCATCGTCACTTATTTTGTCGTCTTACTCTTCCACCCCTTTTGTATCTCTTATTTCTACTCCTTCTTCTTCTACTTCGTTTTATTGCGTTTATTTTCGAATTCACCGACGACTAGACAACCCAATATTATTTTTAGTCACGTTACTGCCAGAATAAAGAGTTTTGTTGAATCATCTATATGAATTATAATTCTAATATTTATAATATAAGATTTTTTTTTTCAGTTTCGACGTAAAAAGGGAGTCCATAATTTCACGAACTATTATATCATTCTTTTCTCAGATTCTTTTTCTTTACTTGTTTATTCTTTTATGAGGAGTTCACATGCATGAGTGAATGATAGATTTTCTGGGAATTAAGTATCAATATTTCCCTACTCACACATCAATATTGATCATTCCGTCAATTTTATTTCAACAGTACAGTCAACCTCAAATATTAATGATGCGATTGATGATTTTGATTCTTCGAATACATTATCTCTCTCGTTTGTTATTTGATGGCGAAGTATATAATTTGCGAACATTGATTTTTTTCCGTCAATATTAGCCTATCAGCACTATACCATAGTTAACTTTTCAACGTTTTTTCATACGAAATCATAATATGCGTATATTATTGTTTATGCCATGAAAAGCTCAATACGTCTGGCAAATATTCGATTTTTTATCATATTTATTCGCATTAAATTGTTGACATGCTCGTGAACATTAATTGCCATATTTATGTTGATGAGAATAAGTAACATCAATAAATAAAGAAAAATAATTTTTTTCCTTTATTTTCTGTTCCGTATTCCAACGCTTATCGACCGAGTGTTGTTTCACCTACCAATATGAGTAAACCAATTGCATGAAGATGGTTCATGAATTTGATTTGCAGTGCCAATTCCTTTCCAACATTGATAAACATTTCTATATATAATAATGAGTTGGTACACATAAAAAATGAATGAAAAGTACCTGATGGTAACGGCGAGAAGAACAATGATCACCCCAACAAGTACCATGGCAATGACTACGCCACACATCAAGTACAATCCATCCCCCGGTGGATCTGCAATAAAAATGAACAATTTTAAATGTTTGAAAATTTCACAGTCGTCATGATTGTAAGAATTGAGCGAAGATTGAAGCGGCGCTAAGAATTTCAGTGTTTCTATATTCGCACATAATACAATTACACAAAAATCATTAGAGAAAAGTGTTATGGTGTTGAAAAAAAAAAAAATAAATGAATGAATAAACATGTGCCTAATATGCTTTTTGATGTAGTGAATTCAATTTTGCAGACCAATAAAAACCTGGGACGAATATTATACAGAATTCATTTGGTTCGATTAAAAAGGATTTTTTATCGTTCATCCTGAAGATGATACTTTGTTCGTTGTGTTTTTTTGTTTCATCGCAATGTATTTGTTTCAATAATATTTTTCCTCCACAGTTAGTCCAAGGCAAAGATCGTGTGACCTTCCATTCCCGGATTCACTCTCATGACCGATGGACAGTTGCGAAAGAACAGGAAATTGATAGTCGAATGATATTATGCTCAATCCATTATTTGAGAACGGAAAAAATTTCTGGTATCCAGTGAAAAACCATAATGGATATCACAGCAAGAATACATTCTTCTCAACAATTGTAAAATTTATGTCCATTTTCAACAGTCGGACATTATTCTTCAGTTCTTTCTTATTTCTGCCGTGATTCAGGTGTCCGTGTCCCACATTGAAAGGAACGAGTGAACGTCACATATATACATAGATATATCTACACATATTTATGTGCCGTTGCTTGACGTGAGTCCTAAGAAAGTGACGAGAATCAACCCAAGGCAAAAGGTCTCAGCCAATTTTTTATTTTTATTATCATAACTGTCAATCGTGTAAGCCGGTATGGGTCAAGAGCCAAATCGCTTCAAATCATTTTGCAATATACTGGGGGAGAAAGAAATTTCTTCATCTTTTGTGCATCAGTCGGCTGTGTTTTCTCCCGATATTTCGACGGAATTAATTTAATTCCTTTCGATGGGCGTGTAGCGGGCAAATTCTCTTCTGATAATATTTCTATATCCGCAACACAATAATTTGAATAATATCCAATTGTTCTGAAGAAGAAAGCAAATTGATAATTTCGTTTTCAAGTTGAAAGTGAACGAGAAAGTATCCTATGCTGAAGTATTAAATGTCTATATATATCTACATGTTTCTCACCATTGAATTGAGGTTCATATTTGTGATTCAAAATCATAACAATCGGATAAATTTTAATCAAAAGATAAGATTGATTCCGTTTCTTTATCATTTTGAATTCTATGAATGAAAAATAATAATCACTCATTAACACCGATTCAATTTTGATATCAATAATATTCTGAGAATTGAATGCTAAAAATATTTATGGGTAATTCCAATGAACAAATTGTGGATGATCTCAAATAACGTTCGGGCAGGAGAAAGTAATAATGAATATGTATATACAGAAAGCAGTAAAACGTTATCTTGATCACATCAAATGATTCCTACGAACTAAATATATATATCGTACTCGAGGAAATAGAGAACATTATTTATAGATATCAATCAATATCCCTTATAACTTAATTATTATACAATATCTAAGTAATGACTGTCACATAAATAGATTTTTCATGCCATACACCAGAAATGAATAAAATAGCCTACTCGTGCTAGTTCCATTATTTTAATTTTAAGAGTATGAACGAAAAGGAATCAGCGCAGAACACCATCACGAGTCAAATTAGTTTGAGGAGTACAAAGTACATCGCCAATCGTCATGCAACTCAATAGAATGTTGAACTGTTAATAAATAGTGAGAAGGCAAAAAAAATATACAAGATGACGATAAGAGAGGCGATATATCAAAGGCAATTTAAAGTAGAGCATTCACTCTACATTCTTAATTCGATTACATGTATCAATGAATATTTCAAATAATTTACATTGATGATGATTTGATATAGATCAACAGTTAATCAATATGTTAAAAATAATAAAATATTTAGTGTGAGTCAACAATAATTTATGATAGAAAAAGAAACAAAATTTATCGATAAAATTATCTAGCACAAAGTAAATGATTTAGAAATTACATTTTTTTCTTCAACGATTGAATGCCCTCCGAAGTTATTCGAATAGTTTGAATACGATTCGTTTAGTGAATTCGACATTGCGATTCTCATCGCATTGCAAAATGAAAACATTGTATAGACATAATTAGTGTACAGTATGATTTCATCTGTCCATGGACGTGTATATTTTCTATAAAGTTATCGGAGGTGCTTGAGCATAGCTGAAGACAGTTAATTTACGTAAGATATATGCATTTAGATAGACATAATGCATTTTTCAGTGTGGTAATGTGAATATAAATGCAAGAAGAGTCTGAAGTCTGGTTGTTAAGTTATTAGAATCCACACCACGAGGTTGTTCGTCAATTTCAATTGCGTTTCATATAAAGTAAGGTTAATTAAACCTGAACTTAATAATGCGCTCGAATGCATCCCTGCGATGCCAATTCACCATCAACATATGATTGCAGTTGATGAAAAAAAAAAAAAAAATATGAAAAGAAAATGATACAAATATGAAGCAAGTTTTGCATTGGTAAATATTCCAATGCAGAATCTAAATCCTAATCTAAAAGGTCATAAAAGAAAGAATGTCAGTTTTAAAAAATATGTCCCGGACCTAGTGTAAGCTATTCGTAATACACGAAGTAAAATTTGCACGTAGGAAGACCCAACGGAATTGAATTGTTTTTTTCCCTCCAGTCCTTTCTCTCCTTTGTTTCGCTTGTGGTCAAAAACCCGGACCTAGGCGACATGCGAAAGGGGTGGCCCACGACTAACCCAGCCTGTTTATGATGGAGGAAAATATCTGCTTGGAATCACAACCGACACAACAAAACCAGTAGTCATTCCATATCCAGGATCGAAGCAAGCCGACAAAGACGCCCAGGGCATACAAAAAGTTAAAATAAAATGAGCAACAGAACTGATTTACTTCATTTCAACATTTAGGCTTCTTGTATTTTTAATATAGGTTCATTGGCAAATATCTAATGGATCTTCGTTCAAGTGTTATGCGATCTCTGACGTAGATGAGACTTGAAATATAACGAGACGCGGGGCTTTTACAATCTATTTTGGTTTCGAGTTCCTGTTAGTGTTATACACGTGACGTATGCATTCGAAACGATAACGCTGACTGTTAGGAGTGTAAATATTATTTAGAAACTGTATGGAGAATATATTTTAAAATATTTTATGAGATGTGAGAGCTCAAGAAACTTCACTACTGCGATAAAATTGAGTTTAAATTATTATTTAATCTGTACTTTTCAAAACGGAGCAAATACAATAAGTTTATACGTTGAAAACACTAATAACAAACGCACAATTGTGGGAAATATTAGAGATTATGGAAATGCAAGATGAATCGAGAGAAAAGGTAAAGTAATTCATCATTGGTTTTCTGACAGTTCCGGCGGTCATTGGAGAAAGAAAAATCCTCACTGATCTTTTGTTCACAAGTCATATGTTTACACAAAAAATATGGATTGAAAATGAGGGAAGACCACATGCACACACAAGTAACATTATATATTCTGAGAACCTCTACCTGTGTCAGCACAATACAATTTATTATATCAACGCAAAATGGTCGTGAAAAAAGAAGACGACAATTTATTCCGTCAGTTTATTCTTTGACACAAATGTTCATAATTTGCTGATTTTCAATCATATTTTTCCGTTGGAAATTTCATCTATGATTTATATATATTGATTAGTTGAAAACAAAATGATTGAAGATGTTTGTTATAGTGGAATTTATATTGCTTTGATGTATTTTCAAAAAAGAGCGTGAAATATATTGTAGACAAATGTGAATTTGATTTGTGGAGAATATAAAACGTAAATATAATAATACGGCACTGAAATAACGTTCTCACATGCATCAACCCTGAATCATATGGGCCTATGGTAGCCTAGCAACGGCTGGCAATATGAGTATATGTATGATGGCTTGCCATATATGTATAGTATATACTTTCACTTTCAGTCCGGATAAATATTGGCTTCACCCTCGCTCGGAGACTCTTCCATTGTGTATACTTTCCACAACATTGTGATGCAATATTTTGCTTTCAAGATGTGAAAAAAAGAATAATAATGGTGTTGGTCTCAGTTTTTTCTTCAACGCTTTAATAAAAATAATCTTCATATTCAATTATTTCCTTCTTACAGACACTTTCATAAATTGATGTATTGAAAAAAATGTATATATATTCATATATAAAAGTATTATAAATATAAAACTTTATCGTGTGAAAAAAATAAAATATTTCCAAGTTCCGGCTTTTTGATTGAACCGCATTCTGTTTTGTATCCCCAGACGTTAGAAAAATTTTCCTAGGCTGCCAGACATGTTTTATATTACCTATTGACCACACCTATTGAAAATGAGATGAATAGGCGTTAGAACGGGTGTGAAACCCATGCGCTTATATATATAGAATCGAATTGCATGTTGTGAGCATGCTGATATCACGTGGGTCGATGGATTTCTATGGCGTTGAAGCCCGGAAATCCATTGTCGCGCACGTGTTTGTACCAATGTGTCTGATGGATAATTTCCGAAAGCAGAAAAAAATATTAATTTGATCTAGAATCGTTTTATTTTCTCAAGAATAATATATGTCTTCATAATTACGTATCCGCATTGTTGGACATAAAAGCCAATGCAAATAAAAATAGGAATAATTTATATTTGTTATTGTAATTTGGGGAGATACAAAAAAAAATGTGTATAGAGATGGGAGTTACCTGACAAAAGGTCGATTGTCACGCGTAAAATATGCTAAATTGATATGATGCCATCATATACGATGACATATTCAAAATGATTTTCGTGCCAAAGTCATTTAACGTTCTTCAAGTATATATTCCTGTTTGGCACAAAATTCAAGGACCACCTCATGTACGTAACCACTAGAATTAATAAATGAATCAAGGTCTACTATAACTTACAGATATGATAAATAATATTGTGAAGAAGAAATAGGTAGAACCAGAAATAGAGTTGCAGATGAGGGTCATTGTCTCTACAAAGCAATATGAGGAGGATTAAAAATAAGTTTTCAACACAGAGCTATATGATTTGTGACGCACATGTATTCAAACATGATCAATCAAAATAACGTCGATGGCCAGGTAATTGAATCTGATTCTGATTATTCATTAACGTCAAGCAGTGATGAGGAAACTCACGAATCAACAAGAGATATCACTGGATGTTGATGACACAAAAGAAGTTGTTTCTTTTGAATACAAGTTCATTGGCATGTGGGCCCACTAACCGTCAATTACACGCCTCATTGGAAGGCGACAGAGAAAATAAAGAAAGCAAGTGATGATTGTTATGAGTCCATCGACACTGTGAATCGATTCATACAAAGCAAAACTTCAATATTAAGTATAAAGCTGCTATTTTTTCCTGTATACTACATCACCCGGTCTCATAAATTACAATTTGCCTTATTACGATTTTATGTGTGACATTGGAGACGCAGAATGAATTAAAGGAAGCAGATAATATGAGTGAAACTGCGTGAGAGAACCGGCTTGAGAGTTCAGGGGAGCAAAAAATTTAAAAACAAGTATTGGAGATATAATAAGTTTCATCCTTTTCTCTTTCATTTTTATATATACATCTATACATGTACTGCAAATGTGGATCTCCTTCAACGTCTTCTTCATTTTTATTTCTATTTATCATTCACCCTTTTTTCTCCTTATCCCTTTAGCAACAAAGTCTATTTATAACCGACGTGCAAGTCGATACTATGTACTACTACACGTATGTAATGCTACAGATTATCTCCATGTGAAAAAAAAGTTGAATATTTCATCGTGGATAATATACACGGCCTCATTATTAAAGACGATGGCTTCCTAAATATAGAATTGAGATACATCAACTTAACCGTCATAGTTCTGAGAAAGAATATAATAAAAATCTAATCTTTGTGATGGAATATAAGATGTGAAGAATGGATAAGAAGCTTTTTGCGAATTAAAAAAGTACAAGAATATCAATGAGATAAAATATTAATTGAAAATGTTGGGGCGATGATGATGATAAATAATTGTCAAAAGCATCTAATTGTTCATAATATTTAATTAAGCTTGTTTGTTATATCATTTTTCTTACGCAACTCAATGGAAAAAAATGAACGATTCATTATTTTCTTTATTTTTTTTCTCGTCATACAAACTGCGTCATTACAACATACGGTTGTTATTGTAACATGCATGTTTTGATGAATGTCGTTTTGCTCTTCTCTATACTCATATCATTCAATTGATATAGTAGAAAAATGTTGTTTCTTTCAGATACAGGTGCTGATGACTTGCACTCCTTCATCCTTCATAATAACAACTTTATAGATGAAAGAACACGTTTGATGTACAAAAACATTGGCACCATGTTTACAAATGTTTTCCGACTTTGTTATATGAAAAATATCAAACCAAAATTCTGATCTCTTGGACGATAGATGGAACTAACCAGTTCAATGGCTTTACTCTTGTTTTATGTATTACAATTGGCCGCACAACACATCAATCTCAAATATTAATGAATATTTTTTTATTCGTACCATCTGACTATGTTTATTTCGTTTATTATCATCATTTCAATCGGAATCATCAATATTTAGACTCTCAAGAGAGTGATGAAATAAATTAACCAATGATCTCAATATATTGCAAAAATATATTCCCAAGTGGAGAAATGAAAATATACATTTTTTCCAAGACGTTTTTTCGTGGCCTTGAAAACGCGAGTGTAGACAATCATTAAAGGCATGACGCCGTCATGAAAGTGGAGGTCATGAATACCAGCACAAAAGGATCGACCAGCGAAACCAGAGAAGCAAAGTCAAGGTCACTGTGCCCTTCTTTTTCATACATTGTACTACACTATATATAACACTAGTTGAGAGGATATTTTTCGCACATAGGTAGAACAGATCTATGAATATTATTCCACACGAAATTCCTCACTTTGCCCATGAAATATTTTGTATCGAACTATGTTATTGCAGCTTTTCTGATGGAAAAACAGTATCACACAACAGACGAATCAATAATTGCTTCCTCTTTCGTTATACTGCAAAGCGACGTCATACATAAGTTTTGTTATTGTATACACAAAAATTTACGTCATTTACAGCGTTTTGCGTCATATTTATATGACGTTGCCTCTTCGATTATTATGAAATGGAAGAGGGTCGTGACGAATTTTACAGCCTAGTTACCCTGCTTGAATAATTAATCATGAGGTATAGGTGTGAAAGAATAAAAATACTCTTATAACCAAATTGGACAATCATTGACGTAGTGTTTCCAGATTTAAATTCAATTAATTAATTAGTACTAAATCCAGTAACTGGTTTTTGGTGATGTATTATTTATGAATCAGAAAAAAAGCCGCATTGACTTTACTTACTGTAGACTTTTCAATGGATATTGGTGGTGCTTTAAAGAAAACGTGCTCAAACCTCCATGAATTTTGTAATTTCGGAAGTATTTTCCACGCACTTACTATACCAAACATTAGAAAAATCTCAGTGAAAGAAGACATGGGAGACAACTTTTTTTATGATTAGATACTATGAAGAATACAAACGTATATCGGACAATATATTTTTTTCTCGAATGAACTTTTAAAAAAAAAAATGCAGTAAACTTTACAAATTAATTCGGAAGAGTTTTCCTGTCTCTCCAACATGAATCGCGAATGACACTATTTGTTTGCAGATCCTGCAATGAGAGCATTATTTGGTTGAGTCCAAACATGAAATGTGATCTGATAACTCTGAAGACATTAATGCTAACAAACTTTGCTACTTGGAACCGGATCATTTTTTATATCCATTTATATATTTATTCATCTCGATTCGTAACAACAACACACGTCCATGAACACAACACTGTGGATTTGCCTTTGTGTCTGACGCGAGACACGTGCACGTGTCATGGCTTCCTGGTTTCAACGTAGAAATATAAATGGGAACAAAGAGTCGCTATTCGCGAAATGTATAACAAATCTTTGTTCCAACATTTTGACTGTATTTACTTCTTGTTTCAACATTTACGAAATATTTTTTCGTGGCAACGATTTTCTCACCGATTAAATGAGAATATCTTAAGGTCATCTCGTAAAGCTAATTTTTATTGTACATAACCTATGATATCGCCCTATACTTATTATTACGTTTCTTATTGTTCTTTATCGATCCGGACCGTGACATAGAGCTATCAAAGGTTAGGGTAGAAATGATATTGGGCTAAAAATGACAACACTCATGAGAATTCAGTGTTACAAAAGTCCAACTTCTGTACCCATTTCCAACGTTCGAATGAAACATTTTGGAATGAATGGCGATATGGACACAATTAAAAATCGATTATAAAGACTCAACAAGCAAAGACACAAGACAATTGGATTGTGAATCATCATCGAGGAATTGAATTCAATATCTGGGATTCACTTCAACACTTTATTTACTATGACAATTCACTCGAATGGCAGTGACTGTGACCTCCCCATGTTCGATCTTTTCTAACTTTATTCTCGTTTTATCAATTGTCGTTTCATTGATCTATCATAAATTGTGCCCAATTTTTCAAAATTTCCAATTGGATGTGACAACACAGTGATAAAACTAAAAAAAACCACCCTCAAATGATGTAAATCTTTTTTTTATAATTTTTATTCCAGATGAAGATTTCAAAAGAAATTACGCATTTATCAGTGAACCACAAGTACATATGTCAAGGCCAATTGTAATTAGAACATCAGGAAAATGTCACTTGACAGCTAGCTGAACTCTGATAATATAAGAATAATTATAACTGATTAGATGCAGTTGAATTACGATGGGAATTCAAAGTAGAATGGAACAAATTTATGAATATTGCGAGAATGAAAGCGAATGAATTACTAAATTCATGCACATGCAAATTTTTCATGTATGAAATTTCAAATCCAATGACATATTGTGACTCACCGAGATGTGACAATGATTGCAACGAATCTGAAACAGTAAGAGAAAAAAAAATTAAAAAAAAAACAATTAATATGTAAATGGTTTTGAATGTTTTTATATTTTAGTATTAGTCACATTGAAAACATATACAGTTACAACAGTAAATTCAATTTGATCAACGATATTTCTGTTATTACCTTCTAACATTCAATATTAATTCACAAGTTCAAGGAAATTGTACAATATTGATTGCAATACATATATCTACATTATTTTTTACTGTATTCGTCCATTGCTTAGCAATCAGTTGCATCATACGTAATTTCCAATCGTTTGTAAATAATTATCTATCAATTTACATAACCAAACATGTTTGTGATACAAAATTCGTTTCCATTTTTCATGAAATACAATTCATGGGGAATAAATGAGAAACTCATAGGATAAGATAGATATTTATCATTGGAATATTCGCTATGTTGTCAACATTTATAGATGCTATTTTCGAATGGCCTGAATCGCGTTATATATTTGAGTGCAAATTTATTTGGCTCGAGCAATCTATCATTGGACCAACCTATACCGGTCGACGAAGAGAACGAGATAGACGAAAGCGTAGGGTTACGACAAAGAAAATATATAGAGTACTGCAATATATTATTTCTGGCTACCGGCATCAATATATTTATAATTATAGTCGAGGGTAAGATTTTGTGAAAAAAAGTTCATATGAATATAGTCTTTCTTAATTCATCTATGTCTGACGTTTAATTTTTTATTCAGACCAAACATTGATTTATTGATTTTACTATTGTTAGTTATCGCTTTTTCAATATATTTTATTGAATATAAATTACGCATCAAAAATAGATGTTCAAGGACTAGAAACTTGAAGTCAGCGTAGAGGAAATATATATCTGTTTGTGGAATTGGCGCGAAGTATATTAATGTCACAATATATAATTGCGTATTCTGAGTTTCCACATTTGTGTGTTGCAAGTGTGAAAGAAAGAAACATGGCGGAGACCACACGCGAATAAGCCAAGTAATAAGTTAGAATAATGTTTACCAGTTTTCTTTGGTTGATAACATACATGTATAAACATTTAAGATTAAAACTCGAGGCAGCTGAGATTTTTTATTTGCAAATAATATAATTTGTGACCTCGAGTTATCTTCAGTGATTATATATATTTATGATGAATGACTTTTGAGATATCTTCATGCTCCTGTATTCCCCATTTCAACATCTGCATTTGATATGAAACTCAATTTTAATTGAACTTGACGCCAAACTCACTTATTTGATTAGAATACAGTTGTTATTGTAAATATTGGGTTTTACTTGGAAATGAAATAGGAATAATTTCAATTAAATTGTGAATTTCCTCCATGTAATTAATTCTTAACGGAATGTTTTGGACGAAGTAAATAGCGCTGTCGCATCATTGAAACTCAATTACTCCACGTCGTACCATATGAAGACATTATTTTTGAACGATGAAGGGAAAAGAGAGATTGATGCAAAAATTAAATGGGATATATTGATTAATGAGTAATCCTCGTTTAGAAGTCCGGGAGAAATGTTCAGCCATAATTTTTTGTCCTAGCAAATAAATTAACTATAATATTCACAAAAGTTGTTGCATGGTTTTATATGTGCAATAGAGCAGAGGGTAATTCCATATTGGAGTCGCACCAACACACTTCTAATCAACAAAAATAATTCTGGTTGGTAAAGGTAAATCTGATTACATGTTATGTGGCCGTTTGGAAAAGAAAAAAATTTTAATGCAAGGAAACACGAGATAAAAAATAATTACTGGACAAGAAAATAATGCCACGTTTCTCTATATATTTCTCGATTTGAAAACGAATTCAATGATGTGAACTTTAGATGTATCGCTGATGATTCCGTTAATTGTAAAAACTTTCCTCATGATCTTCTACTTTTGGAAAACTATTGAAAAAGTGAATCAGCAAGAGACAATTTTGTTCAAAGTACTTATGGAAGTATAGTTAGAAAAAGAGTGTGCACGCGAATTGATGTTAGTTGAATGGTTTCTGTGTATTGACGAGCATTAGAGGAAAGACGTCATCGGCGTGTTATCGATGGCATACGAGTCACGACTTGGCTGTCGAACACGTGAACAGTAATTGCAAATTTGCCTGTGTCGGCAAAACTTCATCGTGTCGGTGTTGCGACAAAACGTGACGAATCACCTAAATGATTATAAGACAAATGAATCTAACCGCAAATTGTTGTCGTGTTTTTTTTCTAAATAGTCACGCTTGTTTGAAATGTTCATTACAATGCAACGACAATAATATTAATACAATGTTATTCATAGAAAATTGCAATTATTCTCGCAATCAAATTTAGTCTATAGATTCAACAATGCATACATAATTCTATTAATTCGATTAATTGACCGGATCCAATGCCATGGCAATTGTCGGTTGAACGAATTCGTCAATACATAACAATCATTTATAAATGTTTCTTTTCCATGTTCACTGGATTGAAACCACATTATTCGATCCACATGTATAAAATAACCCGAATATATAACTGAATTCTTGTGAAGAATTCTCTCATAATATAAACAAGAGAAAAGAGAAAAGCAAAAGAAACGTCTTTTTCAATCACGCGAATGTTAACTTCTTACGTTGTACTTTATACATGTGTATGTTTACGTATTGGTGTACAATTTGATGGTCAAGTCAAGGACAGCGGTAGATATCGATTCGATTAATTCCGTTCGTATTGAGTCTGGTCAAGACCGTTATTCAAAAAGAAAACAAATAAAATCGGAGGGAATGAAAATTTAATTGAGCAATCTTCAATGCAAAATTAAATTTCGAAATTTCAATCAATTAATCCATTAATAACATCGATAACATTGTGACGATAATCGTGTGTCACTTGTTTCAATATAATTTGATGATAAATTTGCAGGGAAGAAAGTATTTCATTGTTATTGTATGTATTGGATACAATATGAGTTAATTTGACTATTCACATTCTGAAGCGGCTTGATGAAAGATGATTTTGTCATTTTTTCATCATATATATGTGTATATACGATAGATACATGTGGGTTTTATAACGTTCGTGGACTTGGCTTTGAACCCTACACGCAAACATGATAAATAGAAGCCACGAAGTGATGAATACACGTGGTGTTCACGCTAATTCAATTAGTTGTAGACATAGACTGGCATGGACAGTGCGAGAGAACCCACTGATGTCACCGACTATTATAAAAAAAAGTATACATATACATCTAGTTTGAATTTATTAATTCAATGCGGAATTGAAGTAATAACCGCAATGAAGTATCTGTTGAATTAAAACAGATTAATATCCGTTTATGAATGCTAAAATGAGGTGAATTATTTTCGTGATAATATACTCAATGTTGCAATGAATATTTTCAAAGATTTTCTCGTAATTATCTGACTGACAAAATTCACGACAGAGAACATCGTCACTGACGTAAAATATCTGAAAGGATTCGCGGAAATGATTATTTATTCATTCACTTGTTAATATTTTTTCTGTGAAGTTAAAAGATATTTCCCATTGGCAATTTTACTGATAACTATTGAATAATAAAAATAATTGCCTATTTCAAAATAAAAGAGAACAAACTGTAAAATCAGTCGTGCACAAACTCTGTGTTTTGTTTGGCTATAAAACACTCGAAAGTGAATAAGAGAATTCACGAGTGAAAAAAAAAACGCCGAAAATATTAAGGATTTTATACAACGAAAAAATTTTTGAAATGGTCGTTACAACATATACACATTCAGTCTTTTATGTATCTCCTGGCAGCTCCCAAGGCACATATAAAACGAGACGGGTATTGGTGGGTTCGTTTGGTGAGAGGACGTTGCCCAGAGGCCGGTCAACTCGTTGCTAAGCGGCTGCGAGGCCAACCGTTATGGGTTATTTCATCCTGTGTGTTTCATATACCTGAGAATTCGATGTCAGATCAGTTGTAAAGTCCAGATTAATCTGCATTTATAAAATCATCTAACTCTGTTCTATTCCATTTCACACAGTCCTAACACGTTTCATCTAATTAATTCTTCATCACAACCGACGTAAAATTCCAAAAGTTTTACTCATCATAAAGTGTAGATGATGTTCGAAATTTAATCGCGAATAAAGTTTAAGTGACTTCCACGTTCAACTAATAAATATCTTATGATTTGCTACTCTAAATCCTAATTTTTTGATCAATATATTTAGAATCCTATTCCAGACCACACATGAAGAAATACGTGCTTTATGATTATGTGCGATGAGAACAAGGAGAATGAACGTTGAATTAATAATTGAGAAGCGACAACGCGTCATGCGCGTACAACAGTTAAGGGTTACAGGACCTGCTGCTGATGCAGCTGGCTTTGATCGTTAAACTAATGTTGATTGTCTCGTTCATGTATACATAGGGTTAAAAAGCAATTGAACTTGTGCCAATTAATATTGATATAACAAAACAGTATTCAAAACTACATGAAATAATTCTGTTTTTATTTCAGCATATTCATTTTCACGGTGAAATATTGAACGTTGATTGCTTTGCTAACTTCAATAAATGTTAACTAAATTAACATGATGATAATCAACAACAATCATTTGAAAAATACCATCAAATGATAATGTAGATGGATGCAATCGGCATATTACAATAGAAGGTAATAAATGATGTCGGTAATTGCGAGGTTTTGACGGATAATGCGATGTCAATATATATCTGTTAATAAAAAATTCTGATGGTCATAACCGACAATTACTCGAGTGATACGAAAACGATTGCACTTCGAATTGATCAACTCGAGTATTAACAGTCGGTAACAACGGTGCCGATTTATTGTCGATTGTGAAGGGAATCGAACAAAGAGATTTATACTAAGGAAAATGAATACTTACCGGTGTTATTGCCAGGCGTTTGAATTCCATCGTTCACTTCCTCACCTGCGGTGACGGCTAAAACAGACCAAACATAAACGAAAAAACATGAGATAAACATTACAATGAATATCTATATACAATTGTAATGCATAATCATTTGTCACTGCTGGGATTTATCATACACGGTTTAGCGGATGTAATTCCAAGAACTTATTTAATGAATAATGATTGGTGGATCAATTGTTAAGTACTATCACATTGTTAATGATACGGCAATATGATAGCTCTTGGTAGATTTGCATAATCATTCTTTAAACATTGTTTGTAAGAAAAAAAGACATCTCAGTAAATGT
This sequence comes from Meteorus cinctellus, assembly GCA_030523045.1. Taxonomy (NCBI): domain Eukaryota; kingdom Metazoa; phylum Arthropoda; class Insecta; order Hymenoptera; family Braconidae; genus Meteorus; species Meteorus cinctellus. The sequence continues at coordinate 221,225 of JAPYZF010000141.1, forward strand.
ATATTCACTCTCCATGGCAATTATCAGAAGAGTTGAAGGTGGAAGTGTCTACACGAATGATGACTTTTACTCACAACACAACCTGTTCCTCATTTGTACAAAACAACGGATGATTTATCACCATCGTGGCGAATACTGTGCGACACATGCGAAGATTCTACTCATGTTCACAACTCACGCAATTACAATACATATATGAATAATAAAGTAACAATATGCGCGTTTATAATACAAAAAAATTGAAGAAGAATCAAAAAGTTATTTTTTATACGAAACAAATATGCAAGCTGTTGATTCGAATCATAACAAATCACCTTCACTGATGTCGTGCATTAAGTGTATATCTGTATATAGGTTTTCACAATATTCTCTGACAACTCAACAGAACGTCAAACTTTCGAAACTGATAAGATAATAACTAATCGGAAAAGTGTCTGCCGGTATTCGTGAGCATTGCAACTTGTTTGTTATACACATAAAGACAATAAATGCAATAACGACAACAGCGATATTATTATTGTTCACGTAATTTTGTTTTTCCGACATAGGCATGAAATACCGTCACGTTTTGGTTGCAAATATTCATAATAAAACTATAAAATCAGTAAGTAGGTGGAGATTCGCCATCGTTTATCATCGCCATCGCTATATCAATGTTATGTCATCGTGTGTATGACCGAAACGGCACAACTGATGACAGTTGATATAAAAGTATCTAATAAGATAATATTAAGGGCGAATATGATTGTTGCAGAGCTTAATCAATTATTTACTATCAAACAACAAAATTGAAATTACATAGAATGATTATATATATGTGTGTGTATTTGAATTGATAATTTCAGAACGAAATATTCAGTGAATTATAATGACACCGAAAGAATATGATGATTTACATTTCGAAATACACCAAGTTGAGGATGCGCTCGTGCAATTATCAACTCAACAAATTATATGTGATCCGTGTGCGCGTCCCATCCAGAAAATTTAGTCCAAGGATTTTTCAACCGGTTATAATATTGAAAAGATGGTGGTGTAGAGTACATGCACCTCATAAATGTGCAATATGTGACTTGTAAAGAAGATGCGTACGTGCCAATCTACTTTAGGATTAGAAGAATTCGTTCTTTTTTCTTCTTTTTTTTTTCTTCAATTAAATAAGATTTATTCATACCCAAGATATAATTAATAAATTGTGTATGAACATATGAATTTAATGGAATATAGCGTCGTATGAAATCATGTTATTAACGGTGCAGCTATATTGAAAAATAAATCATACAAATTATGATTGGTTTTACATAAAAAGGAATAATACATAAAATAAATGCCAATTTACGTGATATGACAACAAAACGTCGCGTATCTTCTTCACGATAGAATTATAATAAATGAATGATGATACATACCGATATCTGCTCCTCGCCTAGGATTATTCATTATGATTTATATTCCAGTGACACGTTCGTCTCGTAAAAGTCACGCAAGGTAAAAATTCGTAATGTAAAGAATGAGCGAGGTGAAGAGAACTGAACTAATATGAATTGAAAATAATGATGAATGAATCATTGACAATACACACGTATCAAAAAAACACATCAATAGTAGTTAACAGATCATTTTATATTTCGTGTTCCAATTGAACTCATCACAATTTTCCTTTGCAGCAGTTTTTGTTGCACATTAAATATTGAACTAATTTAATTTGTACACAATTTTTGATGTTGATCGTCGCTAAAACTCACGATTTACATTGGTAATAATAAATATGAATATTTATTGAAGAATAACGCACTTTGAAAAATAATTTTTGTACGTTCTAAAAGCCGGCCCGGAATGATTTTCATTTATTACTGCCGTGAGCGAGGAATGACCTGAGCCCTTGGGCTGTCCGAAGCGCACTAATGTCCTCATGAAAAATTTTCACTTTTGAAATACTACCTAAACCCGTCTCGTCTATATTCAATATATCTATATTTAACATATATAGATACACTTGGAACAATATATATAGGTATAGACAGTGAAGACTTAGGGCTTTCCAGAGCTAATCACGGTTAGAGTGCACGTAATTCCCCACAGGAAATTGTCTCTATGGCTTCCTATACCTGATGTGAAAATTTCCTTTCTCAAATGAAGAATATAAATCTTAACATTCATTTAAACAGTTTAAACAAATGAATTGGATTATTGAAAGAACTTTTGATTCAAACGTTTTTGTATTGGGTCAATTTGGAATAAACGGTGGTGGAACACGACGGCATTGAAGACTGAAATATTTGCAAACAACAATACATTTTATATGTAGATCGTAAAGCGATATAATAAAAGCAGTTAAAGAATTGAAGATTAGATAATAGTGGTTTGAAGGGGGACACGACGTCCTTCAGATCCAGTGATCATTGTGCATTTCATGCAGTGGGAGAGGAAGAGAGAAATTTGATTGTAATTTCGATAATCAATAATCAAATGTGATTCATTTGGGAAACGCACCGGAAGTGATTTGTGTTTGTGATTATAATACCATTATAACTCAATCCAATGACTTCAATTTAGTTCATTCAAATATTATGGTCATATCGAGTTCTGGCTGTATTATATATAGCTTTATTTGAGCATTTTTCCATTATTTAGATAGTGATATAAGGGGGGATTATGGCATCTCATCAAAAAAAAAATTATTTTATCTATGTTGTGAGTGAATTTTATTTTCATATAAGAACATGAACGTAAAATTGCATTGAGATACGTTCAACACTGAACGTTAGGTAAGTCAATTCATCATTATCATTACAACGCGTACCATATTCTCTGAATTAATATCCTGAATGTCATTTTTCCTTATATCTTATTGATTACTAACACAAAATTGTAATTCATTGATGAACTCTTGAAAAAGTCAGCAATTGGATATAGAGAAATAAATATGAATAAACAATGAAGAAAATTAGAGACGTTATATGTCTATGCGCAGTTGTTGATAAGAAGAAATGGCGGGATGCCGCTTGTGATTCATACCCCCTTCCCTATTTTACCCCCTCAAAAATGCTTCAAGCATTTGGATAATCACTCAATCAAAATTGTGCATCATTGCCACATCATTAAAAATTTTATGTGGTGATATATACTTCTATTTACACACCTATCATTGTCTTACAGAGGGAGCACTGTCGTGGAACATTTCTGAAACTCGTATTTTTTTGTTATATCACAATCTCCTGTCCGAGAGCATTTTAGGTAGGAGACGAATTATACCCCATTTCCAAACACATTTTCTTCGAAATGCATCTTTCCTCCAACGGTGCAAATTAAGAAATGAATTTATCAACCATTAATTTAAGATCTCCACACACTTTTATTCATTTCGTTATTATCCGTAGTGGAATTGAAATACCAAGTTTGTAATTGATAATTTTCAATGAGAAAAACATGTAGAAAAGTATGTGGAATTTGTGTTAGAAGTGGCGGCCACACTGATACTTATTGAAAACCTTTCATGCTCTATCGAATTAGAATAACCATGAGGTTTCAGTTCATTAAAAACAAGCGACAATGTTTTTATAATTATTCTAGAAACTTTATGATTGGCCAAATCAAATAACGAAAAGTTTGCTCACGTCAGTTGTTTACAACTGAAGTGAAGCAAATTCTGCCCAGGATGTCGCCGTAACAGAAAAATAATTTCAGGAACGCAATTTATTGTCAATTTCTTATCCACACTTTTGATTGCGAATTAGCAAATGAATTTTAGAATAAATGAAAAGCAATCACAAAAGAAAATATCATTTGGCAGTATCAAAATTGAGATGAAACATCTTCCAAATTATAAATATACAAATTTTAGTTTCATCGTCAAAAATACCATTAATTGAAATTATTATGGAGAAAGAATGAAAGAGCAGCCATACAATGAAAGATATGGTATGATAAACTCACTCGTTTTTCGTCCCATCCTTCTTTGTTTCAATAGCAAGAAAATTTCTCACTAATTGCCATGCACAGTAAAACTGATTTTGAATTCAACAATATATCATTAATTTTTAGCTCAAGCTATTCAATATATAATCTGTCAGATCATTTCCAAAACGAAAAAAGACTCACAACTATTATTGGCACCACACTATCTTTTAAGGGGGAATAAAACAGACGAGAGTACAAATGAGTGGCGTTTTGTCGATTAACTATCAGGCCCTCTCTTGTCGGCAAATGGTAAAATGAAGAGTAAATATGCACGCCTACACGACAAAACACACAAAATGAATGACATATACGCTCGCGTTCATCTTCCATTATGCCATAAACGTTAGGGTCGAATTAACGTGACCTTAAATTACGTGGGCAGTGAGCGATATCAATTTCACGATGCTTATGTCGCAGTGCCTGAGAATTTATATAGCACATCAACACACTATGAAAGACCTAATGGACTACTTCTACTCATAAAAATTCGATTGACATAAAAAAACTTAATGACAACTACCCAACACATTGAAATTGAATGTTGATATATTATTGATAGATGTTGAATGGAAGTTTTCAATTATTGTTAATCTTTCAAACATAAAAACCGCATGAATCGATGTTCCCAAAATTGTATGATTCATTTTCATTGGAATGTAGAAATATCTATTGACCTTCATTCATTTTAAAATTTCCAATGGGAATTCACTCAAACAATGCACTGAAAAAAGAATATCACTGCCAGAAGGATATAGGATTAGTTATTTCAGTTATCGCCTTTGGATGCATCTTCAGGATCGCTGTATCAGCAATAAGGAACGAATTATTTTATCAGAAAGCTGTAGCAGAAATCTTGGTGCATCATAGAGGAATACAATAAATGTTATCCAACAGATAGTTGTAAGAGCTATCTAGCGGGTTCTACACGCGAAGAGCACAAAAAGTCATCCTAAATGAAGAAAAGTTGAATGAAAAATAGAATCATTTTCCATTAGGTGTCGCAGCGATCTGTATTGATATTTCCATATTATCTATCTATAATTAAATATTTAGTATGAAGCTGGTGAAGGAATGTTTTTTTTCAGTGTGAAACGGGGATTTATTCAGACTGAATAAAGTTGAGTAACAGCCAGGAAGTGATTCAGTTTGGCTTACAGTAAATTGGCAATTTGCATCAGTTGCTGGAACGTAAAAATGGTAATATTCCATTTGATATTCAATACAGTATTGAGTGAATTGTATATACATAGATTATATCAGAGACGAAAGTATGAATTCAAAATCACAGAAATTATTTGGAACTTCATTGAATTCAAATTTGAACATAATCATTCGATATCTAAAATAGAATTCGTTGACTTCAAGAATTAAAATTAACAGTTGCTGAAGTCTCCTTTGTCCTATTTGAATATTGAAGACATCTTCCAACTGAATGAATTCTGTAAAAACAACGAAATTCTTCACACAACACCTAGAGTGAATACTCATCCCTAATATGCCAAAATGTATCTCATACTCAACCATATCATGATGAGTATCCGCATGAGAAAAACTATCTCATCGTTAAATATTCATCTATTCTCAAACTGTTGTATTGCCATGAATGTAATTCGCTGACGTTTTACCTAATCATCATATTCTTATGTTTATCGCGAACATTTCGAGATCTGCTGATGTCAAATGGAATAACAAAAGAAAGGAAGAAAGGCTTGGAAAAAAATCAAATCATTATTGCACAATCAAAAATATAGTTCTCTTGATTATTCGGTTATCTTCTAGAAAGTATTCCCGACAATTAATCAATTGATCTGTGTTGGTATATATGAATTCGATCAGCACACGATACATATATGCGATTAAATGATAAATCTGAAAGAAATATCGTATATTAACAGGATGAAATTGATACAGATGATGATGAATAAAGAAAAACAAAAAATTAGCATTGAATTGGTAAAATATATGCTGTGAACAACTCAAGTACAAAATATTGTCGTGGGTGTAAATATTTTTGAGAACAACACAAAATACGTGAACTTGAAGTGGATCATGAAGAAAAATATGGTTGGCACGTTGCCATTTGTCATTGCTTCAAGTGTCTCGGGGGCTCCGCGTGCTACACCAGAAAGTAAAGATACACCGACGACGGTCGTTATTGTATTGTATATATGGTGAAAGACGGATGCAGGGGCTGTGCGAAGAAGATAGTGTGTGTGTGTGCAAGAGAGAGAGAGAGGAAAAAGGGAAGGAAATTCAGCGCCTTTGGCAAGGTCATTTCAAGGATTCTCGTTGAATCGTTAAAGAAAAATTACTAATTGTAATCTTTATCAATCGTTCATTCAATTTCCTATAAATACTTCTGCGAAATCTCTTATCTGAAGATGTTGTTGCAATAACAAATATCGAGTAGGAAAAAAAAAGGTAATAGGAAGTATTGTTATGCAAATGGTTTGTTTCAGTTGGCATATGAACTTTATTTGATACTGAACTTTGCCAAGGTTTTGAGAAGAATAATGTGGTCATTACAATGATTCTACTGTACATACACGGATGGAGGAGATTAAAAATTTCATAACAATATAACAACGGTGAGTGATTTTGAACTATCATAGATATGTTATGCAACATAAAATTAACGTCAGTAATACAGTATGTTATGGAGGAAGTGAATTGAATTAATGAAAGATATATCTGTTTATGTTTCCTTCGCATAGAAAAATAATTTTTTCTATCATTTTATCGGTTGTTCAGATGTTCATTTCATATCGGTCATATTGCGAAGTCTCCTATTGTGGTGGAGTTCCATTGCAGATAAGAAATAATCAACCTGAATTGTGTGAAATTTATTCGGTGAATATTAATATGCTATGTGATTAATGATTACATAGAGTTGATGGAGTTTCAATGATTCCGCCAAGTCATCAGTAGCGGAAATGAAAATTATTCAGATACATATCATCACGTCGTATTTGATTGTGATGAAATCTAACATAAAAATGAATAGTCACTTTTGGCTGTCACATAAAAATTCATTCTTGTTTTATTTCATACAACAGTATCGAATCAATGCATATACACGAAGTAAAATTCTTTTTTGTTATGATTACACATGTTGAATTTGTGCGACAATATTGCATATATATATTCAGTGTCGACTTTATACAAGGGGCAATTGATAACCTGTCTGTGAAAAACAATCTTTTTGGTTATTCTGATAGCATCTAATATATTGTATGATTCAATGACAATGTACAATAATAAATAAACAGAGTAGAATATCAATGAATAAATTGAGTGATGAAAAACCACTAAAAATAAAATTAATCTGTGCAACTATGAAATTAAAATATTGAGTAAATATTAAATATACAATCGTACGTTAAATCCGCCAGATATAAAACGCATATCATGAATTATATAATACGATATAACTCGTACGTTATAAGATGTACAATATCAATGTATACATGTTCTTTCGTGCCGAATAAGAATTAAAATTTTTAATTTTATCACATTGTAAACAATGAAGAATTAAGGTGTACTTATCATTCTGAAGATATATTGTTATATAATATGAACAGCAACAAAAAAGAAAAAAACAAATTTCATAAATTACATTAAAACGAAAAATATGAATTTTGAAATTTAAAAAAATTGAGATGTCATTTGATGATTATTTAAAAGGTGATCAGAGAATGTATAAACAAGTTCCAACGACTGATAACACGATAGCACGCGTTGTTAAATACGATAAGTAATCGATCAGGTATTTAGAAAAGAATAAATGAAAGAAATAAGCAATAAAACATGTGTTCGGTGATAAGAATCGAAAAAAAAAAAAAACCCAATGCAAAACGACACAACTAATCACATGTCAACTACAAGTTAAGCATAAAAATATTTACAATATTGCTATGTGATCTGTTATGAGTGTGAAAAATTTATAATTCATTACAATGCAGTTCTGGTGAGAAAGTGACAATGTACATGAACATTAGTTGTATTTATGTCGCATAATACGATTGAATACTCGCCAAAAACAAAAAAATAAAAGATTAATCAGCTCCGTCAACGAAGTCGGAAGCGAACACAAACACTTGTGCCAATATCATTGAATGACCGAAGTTGAATTTCTATGTTGTATATATATCCAAGTGCACGTAATTCGACGGCAATCAATTATTCACCAATGAGCCTTTGTTGGCATTTCCACTACATGAATTATAACTTCTTAAATGGAAGTTATAACTCAGTCGTCTCATATATAATAATACTTTTCTAATATGACGGTCAAATTTATCCCTCTGTCTAGCATTGTCATTGCTATATTTTTTCAATATACATATACAGTGTGTTATTGTCATTTAATTCAGTCTTTGTCTCTTCGTGACGCTGAAAATGGTTACGCGCACGTGACTGTCCACCAATATATTGCCAGTGAAAGTAAATCATATATATGTATACACGTGACTTTCTTTCTCACTGTTGGAAATGTAAAGAAACAAATAATGCAATAAAACTGATAGTCATGGTCGCATTTGAATATATATAATTAATGGCATACACGGATGGTTCATATTGTCAGAATTGTGTATCGAGTTAATTGCCCAATGTATGTGCAATTATCCATCTACTTTATTGTGTTTCGCTTTTGTTTACTCTTTTCTCTTGAATACGTGAACTTGACATGACTCATGAAGTATAATTAAAAACAAAAGTATAGTTGATTGTATCAATTGAATGTGAGAGTGTTAATCATGAGCTTTCTCTTGTGAGTCTTCCGAATTTTCTATCCCGAAAATGTTTACGCTTTTTTAGCGAACGGGTACATTTAGATGTTGATTTTACTTTCAATTTATAGTATCGAAAGTTTCTATGTTTCTATTTTCTTTTCCGTGAATATACCAATGAAAATAACGGTTGAATGCTGACATGATGGTGCGTGCTAAGTTGTGTGAATAATTGAATCGTTTGGTAAACAAATATTGAATGGATATTGGGAAGAGTGACAGTGTGTTGTGTCTCTTTATTTTTGTTGGTTATTCAAATAAACAGAACACATGAAAAATTCTGAGAAATAGAGGTTACACGAGTTTTTGCGTCGCCACATATACACATACGCGTAATAATGTCCCAACCGTCACGTCAAGATCTCTTTGTTAAAATAAATCCACGTCAGGTTTTTTTTTTTTTTCTTCGTCTGCTTTGAAAGATAATTGAATTATTTGAGTACTCATAAATTCACAAAGTTAAAGGCCTTGGTTTTATATTGAGACAGAGTCTAAAAATAATGATTGTCATGTATATTAAAATTGGCACTCTGGCCAACAATTGTTTATCATGAAATATAGAATGTAAATGTTTCAATATGCATTCCATTTTTCCAGCCTACAATTTCTTAGATTTCATCATCTTTCATTCCGTTTTTCTCACAGAAAATAATGAAACATTTAGAGATAATTGACAATCAATTTTCTTACAGAAATTTATATAATTGTTTTCGCGAATGCACGCATCAGCATTCATCGACCTATCACGCTCAAACTAAACAAATATTGCTTAATAAAATTGTCAAGATAATTATTATCCCTCTGGAGAAAAGAATGAACTGAGTCTGATGCATTCATGAGATACTCGTGTACAAATCTAAATATCTGAATTTTCCAGTTTTTTTTTTCATCATTTATTCTCTTTCTTTGATCAATCAGATATGAAACAGGCATCGTCGCGCTCAGAGAAAGTATCTACAGGTTTAAGAATGAACATTATTTCATACGTATATGCGTGGACTGTTGGGACTTTGTTTGAACTTCGAACATGAATAATTTCCGTCTGGAAGTTTCACGCAATAGACAATGAAGTTTACAAGAGTGTCCATGTGTTCAATTTCAACTTCGTTTTCAAGTAAACATGGAATATCGCATGAAATAATTTTTGATAAAGGATTTAGGAAAATATGATTACCAACCATCAAAGATTATTAAGTACAGTATGAAATTTTTTTGTTGAATGTTTCCTCAACTAAAGAGAAGGAAAATTTTGGATCACTAAAAACGACAAACTGAATAGTAGTTTATTATTGCTTCTAAAATATAACTTATATTCCAGCTAAACTAACCTAATAATAGAATAAACTGATGAATAAATGTCAATAAACATGAAATATACTATCGAAAGCTGGCAAGCCTGGTCGTGTGACGAAAATACTCGTCTAGCGAACGGGCAGACCAGGTTCGGTGTCCGATGAAGACGAAGTTTTTTGTTCTCGAAAAAACCAAAGTCCACTTCTGGTCGGTGCAAGCAGGGAATAAACTAGCGATGGGTATGGCTGATTGGTGGCAGCACATATCGAGCGAGAAGTCTGCAAAATGATAGGTTGGCGAACGATATGCGGCTCCTTTGCAGCTCACACTAAAATGTAAATGCGGATATTTCGAACAAAACTTCATCCAGTATGTACTGCAAGTAGGGAATAAGGAAAAAAAAAATCAGTTAACAATGTCTTTATTATAATAAGACATTTTTTTCTTTAATTTCACAAGAATTTTCCTACCTATCCCACTCAATTGTCCCTCAATATATTCGAACATGATGTTAGTGAACAATTGGCTGGAACTTGGAATGGAGGTGAAAAATGATAAATCATAGTGACAAAAGAAAAAAAATCTCCCAAAACTCTGAGTTGATGTTCTATTCATTATTCCGGTACATCGTGCGATGGAATACTTCATTCCAATCTTCCGTCCCTCTATACATATATGTATATATCCAATGTTTCGTTTGAAAGTACCTTCTCTCCGTCTCTCCCACACCAACAGCGGCGATGCAGAACCCATTCACGTACAACTACACATGAAACCTGTTCCAAATCGTACGATGCAAGAGTGACTGTTGAAGGTTTATGTGGATCGAATCGAGCGCGACACTCGTGGGATTATTGAACACGATCAGACCAGAAGATCTCCCCGTCATACACCTATGATATATATTCACTACAGACTGGCATGGCCTCGACACCTCAATTTCACATTCATAATTATTGAATTTCGTTTTTGTTATGTAAACGCATTCTTCAATTTTTATCATAATGGACATAAAAGAATACGCCTAACCTTCACAATGAATTCTCGAGACGGCGTAAAAAAATGTTTATGTGAAACATCAGTGACGAAAGATTTCATCAATCATATTTAATATCTGCAAAAGTAAGACAACATTTGGAAGCCACATTTTTTAAGTAAAACATCCACACACGTGGTGTTTTTTTCCTCATTTTTCTCTTCTTCCAACAATATTCTGATGAAAAAAAAAGAAAACAAAAAAACACATCTGTTATCTCACACGTGGAATCTGTATTGCGATAAGTCCGTAAATATATATGGCCTAGAGAATAGTAACCATCGCGAATAAGTCGTGCCATTTCCATTGCCAATGCCTTCTAGAGTTTCATCAAAATTGCTCAGTTCCTGATGATGATCAGCATAACGATATTTCAAGTAAAACATTACTGACGAAACATAGAGTATACTCAAGAATAACGCTTTATATATTATGCATCCTTTCTTGTTCACTTTGCGATAAGGAAAAAAACAAAAATAAATTTTTCCTGTACAATGTTAAGTAACATATGAAGACAATGATCATGTATTAAATTCTGTTTCAATTACTCAATGTCTATATAGCTGTAATATGAATTCGTCTCTTCTTTGTATAAAAATAAACGCAATAATATAATAAAACTCTTCATAAAAACTACTGTGAAAAAATATTTAGTCAGAGATAATTATTGAGTTATGATTATTTACTGTGCTATTTACATTTATATTCATATGCGTCATTAATTATCATTTATGATTGTTAATGTTGTGTATTGTCATGTGGATAGCAAGTAGAAAATCTACTTTTCGCTAATTATGCACGAATAATCGTGCAGAAACTGATCATCAGTTCTCGTTTGAATAGTTGAAATGCACACACACACACATACACACACGCACGCAATTCTTGTATATAAAGTTATCATTGCCACGAGCTAGCATTGCAGAGAAAAAAAGGCAAAACAATAGAATCGTCTCCGAGCGATATTCGAAGTGATATAATGATAGCAATAACATCAAATAATTTCACATCTTCCAAATTAACAATGGATATTTTGGCATAGACTTACGTAAATTACTTTGTGACATCATGTGTGAGTAATGTTAAAGTCATTCTTGATTGGCTTAAAGTCGCATAAATCACGAAACGATTTCATTAATACACAAAGCACTGAGTGTATATTACTATGATGTTTTTCTTTCACTTGTTGGAAAAAAATGTGGAAAATAAAAAAAAACAAAGCAGTGCAAATGAAATACTTCCACACGTCGACATATTATGCACCTAGCTTCTCTTATCCTTATCGCTAAAATTGCTTGAGAAAATGATTGCATTCAGAGAAGGCATATTTTACTTGTTTATTTATCATTTCCTCTTGTGAAAGATACAGTGGGAAATAATTGAACAAATGTTTTAGCTCATTTTATCGTTCACCTATTTAAAATAGGAAACGGAAGTGTCCATGAGAATTTCACAGACGCATCGTCGAGCATAACGACCTTGAACTTGCGTACGCAGTAATGCCGATGTACATATATGTATGTATATATATATACAACAATGAGAAATCACCTCGGGCGCAAAATCGAAAGTATTCATTGTTAACAAGAATGCGATAGGGCGTGAAAAATGAAAAACTAATTGAATAAATTGAAATTATAATATACAATAAACAACCAAGGGCAGATAGTAGTATTGAATTTTTCTTTTCTCTTATTAATTATTCATATAATTATGGGTTATTGATTTCTTTAATATGGAGAACATGAGATTTCGAAATAATTCCATATGACATTTTAATTCTGGGTCAAAAAAAAAACACCATATGTTTTCTAACGTAGCCAAGTGTAATATTTTAAGGCTGAGTTTGAACCGCAGCTGGAGTGAGAGAGCAGCTCTACAAATATATAAACATGCGTAATCTGTTTTTTTATTTTCCATTAATGCATGCGCTCTCACAAAAGGATTTCATCACAATGTTATTATATAAAAATACTTTCATATAAATTTGTGGCACAATAGATTATTGTAGAAATGCTTTCTGATATACTTTTCGATGGCATCTCAGAAGAATCAAGTGGAAATTTGTTAATACTATTGTATATGTGTTTATAATGAGGATTTTGTAAACAGTACTTTGACCCATAGATGTAATATCGTGGTGACGGGGAGTTTTCATTATCATGGAATCAAACAAGATCATGAAATAAATCGTGCTCAAATATTATGAAAATATCAGCGAAAATAATAGAAGACAAAGTAAAAATTTTGTTGTTCTCAGCATAATTTGTAAACAAACTTATCCCAATTGTGATAAATTTTTAAATCATTACATTCATCAATCAATTGATTATATTAATTCCATCGTATTAACAATTCCATCATATATTTGACTGTTGAATAGACAATCTGAAATGAGCACGCATGTGTGCATATCTAAAATATTGTCGGAAGATAAAAATGACAATGTTATCAATCATTAAAATACCAATCACTTCTAAAAACGTAATACAATTCCATATAAGCATAAAAAGATGAATTATAATTGATTCCGGGTCGTATATTTGCCTACGTGAGTTTTGGAAAATTATCAAAACGTCATTGAGTTCGGAAATGAAATGTCACAATACAATATCGTATGGATAACAATCGCCTTAAGGAATTAATGATAGACCGTATTAAAGTATTTACATTTTAATTTTTGTATAATCCATTCGACAATGACTGAAATGCGACACGTGTAATAAATGTCCTTATTCACACAAGTTGATGAAAAAAAGTTCAAGCTTAATTTTATTCCTATTACAAATGCACTTTTATCGAGAAATAAACTAATGCTGACTAAATGAAAATCTTCTTGTTTGTGCACGTATGGAAAATTTAAAGTTGAGTCATTTTCTTTTTGTGAGTTGTTGGATGCAAAAATTAATGATGGACGTATATGCACAAGGACTTTGGAAGATCGTGAGGTTTTTGAACCTGACAAAAGAATTTCAGAGATTATTTTGCGTTTTGCAGACATGTAATTTGAGCATCGGCACGCTCTTGTGGTCGTTCAGAATTGGCAATTTAGAAGGCTACACACTATTAGGCCGCATCAGGTTTGTATATACATGTACATATACAATATAGGTTTCGCGAACAATCGACGATTATGATCGTACAATCGTGAGGAGAAGAATAAATCGTTTTTTAATATCTTTTCTTCGAAATAATTTTTTTTTTTTGTTTTATTTTTGATTCCTTCATTTAACGTAATAAAATCGCTTGTGAATTCAGTCATTAATTTTGTTTTTTTTGTTTATATCAAAATTATATTTTGAATAACTTACCATTATCATCCAAGAAATAATGATCCTTTGCATCCATCACAGCAATGTCAGTGACAGTGTCAACTCCAACACTCATTTTGTCTACAATGGAAATAAAGTAATAGAAGTGCGCACTGAGAACGTATTTGTATCTTAAACACCTCTTGATCACTTACACTGACGCACAATTCTCTGTGTTTGCACGCCAATTATATTACAGCGCGTGATTAAATAAAATTGCGCAATTAGAAGATTTTAATCACATAAAAACAAATACAACGCAGAAAAAAAAAATTATTCCACCAAAAAAATAATCACTATAAATCTCCATCAAAACATGTCGGCTCAAAAAAAAAATTGAAAAATCAAATACCCGAATAATGACAACGAGAGATTACCTTCCATCAATTTTTATTCGTCTTTTTTTTTGAGTCTGTTGATATATTTGAGGAGACAGTAGATGTAGAAGTCGGTTGTGATGAATAATCGAGATCGGTCGTCGTATATGATCGACCGCCGATAATCTGTTTTCACTCACGATCCACATTAGAGTAACAGATCACAAATATTCTTCAACGTGTCTATTATATTTCTCACCTTCTTATAATCCTCGGTCACGTCTTCTTTTTGTTTTACGTTTCGCTCGTTAATACTATTTCGTTAGCTTTCTTTTTGTGTGACTATATATCACGCTGATCCATCATGATGTAAACAACAATTTAACCTTGAAGCTGAGCAGATTGATTCCACGTTTGGATGTATGTATTTGAATATTCAAAAAAGAAGGAGAAGAATGGGAAAAATATGAATCAATAAGCCAAATGTCTTGGAATTATTTCATACATGCGTTTTTTTTTTTTGCATAAAATTTATACGTTTTACGTTTTACGTCGCAACATCGATGTGTTGAATCACTAAATACACTTGCATCACTCCTTTACCTCGCTATTGAAGATAATGTTGAATGTTGTGATCACTTTGGTGCTTTATGTGGTCTAGGATCGACGTAACTGTGAGCTCAGTCGTAGTCGGACAGAGAATAAATACTCATAGTACTGATGCTGCACACAAAGCACTGAGACACATATCAACTGCATTAGTTGACAGAGATTATTTTCAAGTATACAACGATAATCGACACTAATTTATTGTCTCCCGTTGAACGGATTATCATTGAATGACGAGGTTACATATACCACGTGCATTTTGTATGCATACATGGATCATCATTCTGAAAATATTTATACCATTCCAAAGTCCAGAATTTCAGAATCTCAAATGAAGAATTTTTTAGTTAAATTGGCATAGTGATAACAAACGAGATGAACGCAAAAAGAGAAAAAGATTTGTAGACTTTGGATAAACATTTGTACGTTTCATGACATATTATTCTTTTACTATGTTT
Source organism: Meteorus cinctellus (assembly GCA_030523045.1). Classification (NCBI taxonomy): domain Eukaryota; kingdom Metazoa; phylum Arthropoda; class Insecta; order Hymenoptera; family Braconidae; genus Meteorus; species Meteorus cinctellus. The sequence continues at coordinate 236,999 of JAPYZF010000141.1, forward strand.
GACCATATCATGCGTCACAGTACCATCGCAAAATTGACAAATTTCTGATCAAAGTCCATGCCCATTTAGAGTAAATACCTCAACTGACTTGTGAATCTCATTGGAATAAATTCGCCTGAAACTTTATTCATTTGGTTACACTCATCATTTAAATATAATAAAACAGTTTTCTCAATTGCATCTATGGAAATTATGCAAAAGTAAATTCATTCAAAGCACTTGACACTATAACATGATTTAATATAAATATGTCCGGCATCACGCACGTATACTTTATGAATTTTGTAGATGCAAGAAATTACTGTAGTAACCTATGCTTCAACTATTCAACGATGTATACAGAAAAACGCGGAGCTACGCCGTACGTGTGTGCAGGGCACGCTGAAGCGACAGGTATGGTTGGAAGAGGTGCACACATCAGGCCACGCGGTAAGCACACTCATTCTCGTCGAGAGGAAGGGAGGGCCTACAGCGCCGCGCCGCTGCTACCGACCACAGTCAGACGAAGACGAGGCCGATGACGATGACGATGACGATGACGATGACGATGACAGGTGTCTATCCCGAAATTGACACCCAGGACAGACGGATGTGCATAGTAGAAGGAGAAAAAATATATGAAAAAGTTTGGGTGCATTATTCGCAAATTATTGTTTTTCGCGGACAAGTAAATTTGATGAAAAATTTACAATTATCAAAATTTTGTTGTCTATACAAAAGAGATACTTTTGCGTGTAAGAATTGCATATGATCTTTTTTAACTTGGCCAGGGAATTTAATGTTGAGAGAAAGGGAGGCTTGTCGGACAATTGAGTGGAAAACAACTTCAAATAAAATTTCCTTGATGAAATTAAACTACCACCAGCAGAAGAATAATTGTGAGATAGAGAGAGCGAAAGATGTGTCTTCTGAATGTGTCAAAGTAGCAATAATAATTGACAGTGAAATTTTTCTTTCATCAATCTGATGGAGCCTTTCTCATATGTCCATGAAACATTCGCCGCAAAACAACTACAACTACCGTTGATAATTATGATATAACCGGTCCTTTTACATTCATATAAATATCACACTCACAACTGCTTAAAATTGTTGAATTCACTCATTTGTATTCCTTATTATTACGTAGAGGCCTGCGCCCATCGAATAAAAATGGGCCGATCAATACTTTGCCGTGAATTCTTATTTCATGGCTTGGAAAAAAAAATGAGTGAAGAAAAATTCTCATCACACAAAGGTTAAAGCGTCACACCTCTAACCTTATCGATTTGTTATAAGGGATGAACTCATTCACTTGGTTGTATAGAGTTAAATATATATTGACGACGATGGAAGGTGCAGTTTTACGTTAATGAATACTCTCCACGTCCAAATAACGAGGCACGAGAGATATCTTTCTCTGATTCGAAGATAATTTTGCACGCAATATTTTTTAAATTAAAAGCAAACTAGGGAGAGTCGTATTGTCAATATTTCAGTCTACCAAAAAACCAAACTCATATTGATCATAGAAATAATTATTCAATCTAAGCAAATCATAAAGCATATATATATTGTCTACATAAAGTTGGATTAAATTCTGTCGAGGTTTTCCACATAACGCAAGATACCTATCCAAGACAAAGACGGCTCGAGGACATGTCACACAAGGCATTGTACGCTTTATTGATGTCAATTGAAAAAAAAAAAAAAAAGCATATCATGTGCCGCAAGAAGGCTATACAATTGTCTATGCCTGATAACGAAAAATGATATGTCACAATTATTTTTACTTTGTAATTATCATTTAAAAATCAGTTGAATATCTTTGATTCCCAATAGTTCTACCGCGATATTTTTAGGGGTCAACTGATTTGTAATAAATATTGTTATGGATCGATAAGTTGTGGACATATTTCATAAATGAAGAATATTCTTCATTGAAGATATTGAAAAGAGGTGAAGGAGCATTGGGTGCATTGTTGATGATAATTGAATGTTAAGACAGTTGGGATGTTTGCATGAAAAATTTATATGTGTGTAAAACATATTTGTCTTGATAGTGTTAAATAATGTCCAAAGTCATTTTGACGTTGGTGTCGTTGGATTGAATTTCTTTCTTTTGTTTATTTTTCACTCATTTAGTATGTACATGAAGAGAATACTAACAAATATATTACCATGAATTTTTGCAAGACGTTCTCAAACGTCAAAAATATAATGAAATATTCGAAACAGAATGGCAAAACATTACGCACTCACTAGAGATAAGCATATATGAATATGTGTGTATATAATTCTACGAACATATATCCTGGATGAATAATAACTCTCAATAACCTCCTTGGTAAAAATTATACCAAGAATTAATTGTAATAACTGAAACAATAATAATTATATCAAGGCAAACGTTATACGGAAACTGCTTTATTGGACAAATTGCAAATAAATTAAGTAAAAAGGTTTGTTGTCACTTGCAAAAATATATTATGACTAGGAGTATGGATCCGATTATGTTGAGTGAATTTCCAAGGTTGAAAAACGTGGGGCTCGACTTAACTGACATAGAAATAAATTGAAAAAAAAAAAAAAAAACAGAAAAAAAAACAGATGGATTGAATGCGCATAAAACGGCAGAAAATTATTATGGTACTCGCAATATCAAATGAAAATGATATAGACACACCTTCGTAAAAGAAGGCGTGTCTCAGACGACGTCGAATTGAATTGATACGATTATATTTGTCAAGAGTAAGGTTGACATACACAAAGATCTATTGGATTTTACGAAGACATAATTGATGAAGTAGTATTATTTTTTTTTCTGTTTTTTCTTTTTCGTCTACACACATATATACAACTATAAAAATTCACGAACAAAAGATGACTGATGGTTGGGTTTATTGTTCGTTGACAGATGTTAAAGATTTTTTCCATAGTTCTCATGAGGTAATACCAATCGTCTTATCGTTAAAATAGTTGAAAGCGAATTGGCGTGACCCTTACCTTGACTCAATGTTAGAACGCTTGGTCAGAATCCTTCGATAATTCATTTTATACCAAATAGAGTCAATCATCCATTTCAAATGGCACATAAAAGATGAAAGAAAAAAATAGAAAAACAAAACATAATGAAGCGTCCAAAAGCAAATAATATGAAAACTAAAACACGTGATTTTATGATTCAGGACAAAATTGTTAAATGAATAATTGTATACAGTTGCATTTTGTTTTGATTTATATTTATATATAAACATATTTATATATATGATAGAGAGATATAGTTGTCTGTTGACAAATGCAATTTTCAAAGTGAATGGCTCATACATATGCGTATATATGATATGATATGATATATATATATATATATATGTATACATGAAGGGAATGAAACGAGTGGGAGACATAAGTGAACGCCAGGAATCGAGCAAGGACATATTGCCAAGCATTGGCTGTATATGAATTTCTATAATTCACTGTGATACAAATACAATAATACGAATATGTAGAATTGCAAGTTAATTCTGATTAAAATTGAAATGATGAAACAATTAAGATAAATTAAACCTAAAGAAGATGAATCTGGAATAGGAAGTAGTAAATAATAGTGGATTTTGTTTTTTCCTCGCTTGGTCGTTGCAATTGTCGACGTAGTATTTCTAATTTCAAAACGGTAACTATTCTAATGTGACAATTCGAATGCAAATCTCGTGAGCGCATGAATTTCAGGTACCGCATGAATATTATATTTTTTTTGTGACGAACATGTTTTTCTCCTTCGACTTGATAGTGACATCACAAGCGTGTCATATATATAGTTATGGTTGAACCTTTTTGTGGTTTGTGATTTAATTCTTTATTTAAAGTTGTAATTAATTAATGAATCTTATTATTATTTTGAATTAACTTTTTTTTTTTATTCTATTGTGATGTATAATGAGTTGGAATTATCCTTGATTGTACAAAGAGGAAGATTATATCACGCGAATTATTCATTTATAAATATTTATACTATACTTTTACATTGTTTGAGAAGGACACGCAACAAATTGAAATCACATGTGACTATTTAATTGGCAATTTCGTCGTATATGATTACGGACAGGGTACTCAATACATGAGCCACCACCCTCTACTATTGTTACCCATGTCCATGTACACATACATGTAAGTGTGTATGTATATGAATTATTATTGCCTCGATTGGGCTCAATGAGCAACGGTGTGCCTGCGGTTATCATTTTACTGAGGCTATACATATTCAATCCAACGGGTGACTCATCTTTGCGTGAAATATTGCAAACATTTTCAGTAAAATAAACAAATTTCCTCTTTCCTTTATCTTTAATATTGATGGAATTCAATTTTTTTTTTGCTCTCTAAATGTCTGAATTATTTTTTTAATCGAGCATGCACGCCAGACGATAATTCATTTAGATTGGATATCATTGAGGATGACACAAACATTTTTTTATTCAACAGAAACTCTATACTTGGTCCACAGGCATATTCTATATAATTTATTCTGGCAATATATGGACACATCAATTTTTATTTGAATATTTTATATTCACCTTTTTAATATGAATGATTCCAATTTATGGAAAAAATTGTAGGTTACTTCAGATTGAAACTGAATCTAACATCATTATTGAAACCAGAATTACGAAATTAAATGAAATCTCTGATTTAAATTAGAAACAGTTATATTGATAATGTTGTTGAAGGAACTGAATTTTAATGAGAAATTGTCGTGTGTGATATTTCTATAATACATTTTGGTATGGATATAAATAAAGTATCACCCGTTATATAACCACGGCCGTCTTCATATTTATAAAATGAATTACTGACTATTGCAGTTGATCATAGAGGGTGCGGAAATCCCGTGAAGGTTATCATATAAGTTTTGATTGTCTGATTGACTTGTCATCACTTTCGCTCCCTTTATACCAAAAATCCAAGTTTTAATATGTTAATTAACCTGCGTGTATGAGGTCTCTATAATAATTTATTTTCTTCAACATCTTTCGCTCATAATGAAGGAGATAATAATTCCGTTCTCGAATATACACGGTATAAAAGTCATGTGGGGTTGATGACACTTGTACACAAATATATCAGTTCCCAATCGACTGAATCCATAAAGTTATTCAACCGCCAGCACTTTCTCCTCGCTAAGCTTTTCGAGAATGTCGCGTGTTCAATCGCCAACGCCTCCAATTTTTGTTGCTGTCAATGCAACAAGTATTACGAAAAAAAAAAAGAACGAAGAATGAAGAAAAAAAATTAAATTAAATGGTAGAAATAAAAAGTGTTTGTGGCCCAAGAAGATTATTTTGCTTCGTCTGAATGAAAACTATTTATATTATTTTCTACGGAAAATGAATGATCTCGTATGTGCATTTTATTAACATACTTCCCGTTTCATCAATTAGCACACATCGATGCTGACTAATTACGACATCACTTGCTGTACACATATAAATAAACATGAATTTACGAAGAACACCGTTGCATTCGAGGACAAAATGGTGAGTGTATCGTCGGAACAAATCGCGACTCTATGCTACATGAATAAACAACTACATCGAATCACAATTGTCAACAGAAGAATAATCATGAATATGAATTAATTGACAAATGGAGGGGGTGTATCTTTCCTGACAAATTCAAAAACTTCTCATCAATATGTATCGAATGTATATGATTTTGAGATAGATATTTTTTTTTATTCAAATTATGCAGTGTTAATTGCTATGGGAAGACCTCGAACAAATGGGGGGAGTCACTGATATGGCGAGGTCATCTTCGCAATGTCAACTCAGTCGTGATCACCCTTCTTCCTACCACTCTCTTCTTCATATATCTCTCTCTTGCTCTCTCACTATTTAGTTGACGGTGGTTCACAGTAGTCGCACAGGGTCGAGCGAAATGTTTCACCAGGGTCAATTCAGTTTAAATTGTTTGACTTCTATATAATAAACCGCATTACAACGAATCTTTTTCCATCACACTGACCAGATGCACAAATTTAACAATTCGATTCAGTGTATTCTCAACTTGTCAACATTATATACATTTCACATTCATGTATTGATTTGGCTTCATGTAAAACTTGATGTTGACATCATTATACAAAAATCTAATTATTCATGTGCATCGACGAAGCGAGAGATAAAGTCAAAGAACTCGTTAACCCGCTTAAGATTAAATGCAGTGAAACTAATGAATCACAAGTGCATTTGATTACTTCATGTATGTATGAAATTATATTGGAATTTTATTACGCTTTTCACCATGACACATGTGCAAAATACAAATAATAAAACTGAAAATTATGGTCTCAATGAAAATAATATGTTTCCATTTTTTTTTTGTCATATCCATAAACTTTAGGATTCAATAGAATTAAAAAGGACTATAAAATTGCCGAGACCGGTATGACCTTTAGGTGCGATCATCAGAGAAGAAGAAAAAAAGAGGAATTCAATATTCGATTCTGTACGCGTGCATTCAAAAGAATTGTGAATATCTATGTCAAGGCTGGATGTAGTTGAATGTGATGTAGATTATTTGTGGCGGTTTGTCTTGAATTCAATTGCACTTGAGGACCCGTGAATTTTTGATCAATTGTTATCTTCTGCTATTTAAATTTTACGGAAATACAAATCACCATTTAATTAAACGAGTGAGACTATAAATCAAAATTGATATGAATAACGGTTTGAGCCCGTTATTTTTTATTCTACAAATGGTCAATTAATTTGTTGAGGAAAAATGTGAAAGAACAATATACCATACGAAAATAAAAAAAAAACAAAATTCTGATGCAAAATATTGAAGCGTAAACTTATTAGTATTCTGCGCGAAAAAAAAAAACCGGATTGGAAGTCGGGACACACATATTTATTTACATCAAGAGTAAAGTGACAAGATGGGTTTAGTTGTATAGTGAAAAAAGATTCAATACATGTTAAATCGGATCGAACTGTCCCTGTATACATATACATGGAATACGTTAATTCGGCCTTCTACGAGTCTTCACCTCGGATTCATGTCACAAGATAGAGATAACCATTCAAAAGAACATCGCCCTCTTAATACAATATTAAAATTCGATTAGGAAAAAAAAGGAATATGTTAAAATGTTTATTGAGAAAGGAAAGATTGTGTGTGAAACTCTACACCACTATAAATATGTCGTGATTCCAAATTTGAATGTATGTCATCGCCAATGGAAAATTTTCCGCAACAAAAAGTTCATTGGCACTGCAATTTATATTGTCATTAAACAAACAAATATAAATACATTTTTCGACTAACAAAATTATATTACGTCAAAGTATTGTACTATTTATTAATCTCAAGTAAATACTAGACGTAATCCTCATCAATGAAAAATAAATTTTTTTCAGTTCCCCATCTTTGTTTAATGCAGTACCAATGACCCAATGAATAATTCGTGAATAGAATTAATCTCAAGAGTTGGACATGAATTTCTTATTTCTTTTTTTAAACTTCTATGCATCAATTTTGTTTCATTATCAATTACTTACACATGAATGAACGCGCAGTTTTCGAGACGGAAAAAAAAAAGAAAAAAAGAATGAAAGAAAAATTCGCCGACTCATTGAATTCAAAGGATTCACAACTGTTTAATACCTGGAGGTTTAGTAAGCAATCGAGGCACGTGAACTGGAACGCAACGGGTACAGCTTATAATGGAATGTCATTTTACGTGACGCAATTCACTTCATGTGACTTCTGAAAATCACGAGAGGGAGTGAAAGACAAATTACATTTAACTGCATTGTTATTGCTGTTACGTCTATATAAGGTTCAAGGTTATGAAAATTCTTTCGAGGATTAAAAATCGCTTGAAATAATATTCTATGTATAAATGATGCTCATACCAATAATATTACAATAAAATAGAGAATTGTCTACGACAAAGAAACAAAAGTATTTGCAAAGAATTCAGGTCAAATTATCAAGTTACCTCTCACCATTAAAATAAAAAAAAAACAAGAAAACAAACATTGTGAGTGAATGAACATGTCTATGAGAAGCGCAAATGGAATATAAATGCGTCATTTATTATTCTCGATTTTTGTTATAATCCATATTTTGAAAATGGCAATTAAAAACTAATAAAACTAGTATTGATATGAAAAATATAATACGCTATTTATATAAACATATAATAGTTGAATACATATGAGAACTCACCATTGTCGAGTGGTGGATGCTGAAGCTGATGTAGATGTGCATAATATTGATGGTGGTGCAGAATGCACTCAAGATCAGTGCAGTTAAGCATTTTCCAATGCAACGATACAAATTCACTTCTGTCTCAACAATGTAGTTGATTTATTCCCACCCAATTTTTAATCACCAGATATGTTATCGATACGGCTGGATAAATAATTGTGTGTATACTGTTAATTACACATTTACACCAAAACACATATATAAAACAGTTTTCAAGTTTATTAAAAAAATCTATTTCCATCGCACTATGAAAGACGGAAATTCTTCCACCTTGCCGACATTCAAATCACGTTTAATGGCAATTCCTATACGTCTCTTGTTTAGAACAACATAGCATTTATTTCCTGCTTCAAAATATTTTCTACCACTGATATCTTTCGAATGTCCATTCATGTATTACGTGATTTTGTTCAATTATCTCATCAACAGTGATATAAAAACATGACACATCAACAGAGGATATCATAATTGCACATACACACAATGAAGAAATCTCAATACGGTCAATTTTATATTCATATATCCACCTATTTCTTTTTTCATTGTAAAATGAAGATGCATGATAATTTTTTTTCTTCTTGGAGATGATGTGTTAATAGCCAATACTCACACTTTCTAAAGTGTCTGTATATGAAACAAATCACTGAGATAAAAGTTCAACACTCTCCACCATTGACTTTATCCAGTTGCAAAGAGGAAGGAAGACAAGAGATGAATACATAAATTCTTGCTCGTTTTGTAGAACGCGAACAGTTTCCTGGTACATCAAATTATTATGCCCAGCATATAAATTTACTTTGCAACATTTTTCCGGCGTCTCAAGGCCTCGAATTCAAGGTCACTTTTACATTCTCAATGGCAAAACATATGCGCAAGAATATAAGTTCGACGACTGTGATCGAGGACATCACAATGATGCTGATGATGATGATGGTAATGATAATAGTGATGATGATGATAGTGAGGATTTACCACAAAGACAAATTTCACCTACAACTTTCTTCCTCCTTCGTAAACAAAACGATAAATGAGCTTGGAGGGCAATACTTGGTATCATGTATAAACGGATATATATATAAAATTTTCCAATATTAAAGGCACCAAGGTCGAGAGCATGCAAGAAAATCTTGTTCCTCACGCCCAACACATTACGGCACACAGAATACAACCTTCTAATTTTTTTACACACACATCTCTAACGTATATATACTAAATACAACATTTCCAAGGCTTGCAAGATAATCGAACTGTTTTACATATCTCCATACAACCCCAATAAACATAACGTACCAGTAGAATCATATATCAATATAGTTCTTAAAAATGATCAACAACAACATCAGCAACAACAACTGCAACGACATGAACACTTAAATATATTCATTATTATTACAACTATGAAAATTGGGCTGTTTACATTGCATGAATTTGGGTGATCTGGTATCCATATTGACCGTTCTGCACAGTCAGTGCAATATTTTTTTCTTCATCTACACAAAGTGTCACTCGTTGATATTACGACGAAACACGTATTGACTCAGCGCCAAATCAAATGTGCCCGCGATTTTTCGTCGCGCACGTTTTATAGACTGAAATACAAACTCACATTCTAACATACTTATTTTTCCATTTCTGGTGGCGCATACGCTTTGAAACATTCAATATCACTGATGAATAACGATGATAATAATGTCAACTAGTATAGATGGGCTTAGATGTCGAAGAACAAACGATACACAACACCGTACACACATACGAAAGAGCAAACACCTTTTATAGTTTATTGGCAGCCGTGCTTAGTCGATCGTTTGCGAATGTGGTATGTGACGGTGACCGGACAAATGTTGAACGAGTGTATGCTTGGAACTCCCTTGGGCTTTGGTTGTGTGCAATTGTATACATGCGTGTAACTATATGTGTATGTATCAATATGTGTGTGGGTCACTCAGTCAACGAGTAGTGCGAACGAAAGAACATTTACTTTCCAGTCGCCATGTTCACTTGATCTCCCTCTCTCTGTGTTTTTTTCTCCCTCTGTCTGTATATTTCTTCCGCTCTCCGAATGCCCCTTCTTCAGCCCCCATCCATCGATTATAAATCCTTTCGTTAACACCATAGGACAATAACAATGTTCGATCTCTTTGTTGGATGTGTTTATATTCTTTCTGTAAAAATGATTGTTGTATACAACGTAGGAAACCAATTTGTGGAAAATTGGAGCCTACCTTAATTGATGAATAATAGATTATAAATTCGTTGTTATGCTGCGGCAGTGTTAGGCCTCGATGAAACGGTCTGATTGTAAAGTTTCAGACTGGTTTGGCAAAACAAAAAAATGATCAAACGCAAAATTAATTATAGAATAGTTGGGGTTGAGTTAATAAGATGTTTCCATTGAATAGAGACGACTTAATTTTCAGGATTTTTGAGTGATTGTTGAAGTGTTGAAGAGGATAATTGATGAAAAACGGAGTGTCCAATTTATTTCTCCAATACATGAGTTCATGAGCATTCGAAAGTTCAAAATGGGATACATCTCCATATTTGTCGATAACGCAGATTCTCTCTGAGCATTCGGAGGTGGTCATGCAACCATAGCATACAACACAACATTGATCGTTATTCTTCTCACATAATTTACTCACAAATTTTATCGTTTTGTTACATTGGTTATTTCAAACGCGTATAATGTATTCAATGATATATCACGAAAATATAAAAACTATATATATTCGTATTAATTATAACTAACAGTCTGGTGAATACTTTTGGATCAACTATGCAGTTATTTTCAATAAATCGAGTGTTCAACTCGCGATATCGAATGTATTTGAAATTTCAATAAGAAACTACATTACCATTATCATCGATAAAGAAGGTTTGTTCTCAATATCCAAGAGTTTCAAAGTCAGATGTAAACAAAAGAATAGTTTGGAGACTTGGAAGAGGTAGAAGAAGTATTTTGACCGATTCGAATTGAGAAATTAGCAGATTTGTCTGAACAAGAATCTCTAAATGTTCTTTCTGTTTCTTCTATTCTGTTTCGCATCGTTGAATTTTTGGAGATGCTTGTTCATATTTATATGAATCATACAGAAGTCTCTGATTTTATGTTCCGAAATATTATAGAACAATTAATGGGCAACGTCTATTATGCGTCTCCATGCATAGTCCAATTTTATATTCGCAGGCACAGACGTGTGGGCATTCGATGCAAATATGAATAAACATACATAGGAATATTTGTGCGTGCTCGAACTAGTTTAACGTTTTAGAATGATTAAATGACTGTTTCACCAGCCATAAAATCATCATCTGTGCATGCACAATTGCGATCAGTTCAATTCCATAAGCTTTCGCCTTTTCAAGCAGCGAAGTCTTCGAGAGAGTCATATATGAACACACGAGAGAGTTATCGACGCTTGAATATGCACGTGTATAACAAATAAACTCTCAGTCGGACTCGTTCTTCGAGGAACAGATGGGTGAACTTCAATAAAATACAACGCAAAGCAGATATTGTTTTTATACATAGCAATTTAAAGTTTGAATTAGGGATTAAGAGATTTTATTAGGATCTTGTACCACATTTCACTGACTGATCACACCTATGTATATATTCTTCAACTACTGTCAATATCAAATTGTGAAAATCTTGTGAATTAAATTGAAAATCATATAAGAAATAATGGGCCTAAACGGGTTTAATTTAATAAAAAGTGGAATGGTATTCTTAAAACAGATTTCAAAATTAAATTCTTTATCTCAAGTATGGTAAATTAACGGAACTGACTTTTCCATGAGTTTGGTACAATTCCATTATTTTACGTTAATGTTGACAATGACCCAAATACAGTGCATGACTTTTGCTCTATAGAGACAAATAAAATAGTGCGATGTCGTTTCTCTCGATATATTAGATGTATGGGTATATAGAATGGAGTGACGCCCTCCTCTTGACGGTCGTCACTGGTCGTCACTCGACTCGATCAGACTCTGTGACGCCAATTTGCTTCATTAGGCCATCACATATATAGCTAGCACCAGCATCAGCAGTTTGCTCTCGATTCGCCCTAGATTCGCACTCATACATACGATGATTATTTATTATTTTCTCATCTCAACCACATAACGCATCACTCAACTTTAATTGACACTTTCTCCATCAATTTTTTCTAGCAATACTTGTCTCTCTATGGATTTATATATTTTTTTGTGTGTTTTTTTTTGTATACATTCTGTTGCATCGATTCAATTTTGTACATTGAGATATAGAAAAATAAAGCAAAAATTATATGCGATTCTGTAGATAGAAATATACAAGCACGATTCTATCTTAAAGTTCGTAGCGTGTGGCAATATGGCAATTATTAATCCGGAACTGCATATATTGCTCGCGTCCTCGCAGGGACGTTTCTTTCATGAGATGAAACTAGACGCGGTCAATAAAGCATTTTCTAGATGGCATAGAAGCCTCAATTGACTAGACTTGTATGAGGAGAAACCAGATTGGACCGCCTTTGATGTGCACATTTGTATAGCTCGTGTCGAATACACTCAGAATGGCCGATCATTAAATTTAAACGATACATTGTTAGACCTACAGCCATAGCGCTCATGAAAGTACATCTGCATGTGTATATTTATAACATTTTGCATATGAAATAGAGGAAGAACTTCTTATCCTTTAATTGGGGTATATTCTTATCAAATAAATAAATTCATGATAGTACATGATTATTTATCGAGTTAAATTTCAATATTTCCCAGTTGTAATTATTGTTGCTGGGACATCGGTCTTTCGTATTTCGCATATAATTATTTTTTATGTCGTGAGTATCCCCGAGCATAGAGAAATTATGGACATTGGTGAGGTTGATAGTTATGAAGTGACATATCCGTTCAGAATTCCTATGCCAACAAATCAATCGTTATAGAATATGTGATTATGTGCCATTCACGCAAATGATAGCTTTCAACATTGTATAATTTACATGAAACAAAATTCCCATGCATTTGTGAACGTCAGAATAATTTTTCGTCGATTGCACATTATTATTATTATTATTATTATTATTATTATTATTATTATTATTATTATTATTATTATTATTACGAGATTTTTCATGTTCCATCAGTTTCGGTTAGTTCAATCTAGCTAAATCCATCAGGGTCATAGTTACTATGAGAATGACCAATAAAACTCCACATTTGGTATCAGAAATGAAGGTGGATATAAATGGCAATGATCAATGACGTGAGTGAGCCAAAAAGTATTTATTATTATTATGCCTCGTAGTTATAATGGAATTTTTGATAACTTTCATAAAAAAATTCCAATATCAAAATGATGAATAGATGAAGACACAATCGAGGGAAATGTCATTCAATTTGATTGTTGGAAGAAAATTTTGAAAAAACAAAATTTTTATGGAGAGAACCCATCAATAATTACATAATTGTTATGAAAAACACGTTATAAAATTTTAATTAATGCAGAAAAATGTTTTTGTAGTTAATATTAAATATAATTCACACATATATTTATATGTATATGTATAAGTCGAAAATAAAAATACAAATTATTATACATTAATTGATTTGATGACTGGACATATACATGACTCGACGATTTTGAACAATCACTAAGTCGTCATTTCTGAAGAAGTTTTCGACCGTTTCCGTAAATTATTGGCGGTACTTGTGAAACGATTCCTCACTCGTGAACGTTCAGCCTCACGTTTAATTACCATTTGTTCAGTGAGGTATGCTTCACGTTTAATTCGATCGCGTAATTTTCGAGGTATCCCTGTGAGACACCATTGAACCGCCATGGTAAATAAAGAAATAACTGATTGGAAGAGCACAATAAATATGAATCGTACGGCTAAGATATGCCAATAAATTGCGGGACGCTTGTACGGTAATTCTGCATGATTTGGTGGGTTTCGGTATTCAGGGTATCGGCAAATGGTTATATTGTCAAAGGCACTATGGAGAGGTGCTTGGTACGGTGAGAAGTCTGAAGTATTGAAAATAGCTAGACTGTGATTCAAAAAACCTCTATCAGTACCGTCTTCACTCACAGCTCTCATATACACAAAACGTGGTATTATGTTTGATGAAAACGCAATGATGAATGCCTGGAATAAGAAGTATATCAGTCATAGATATATTTGGGAAAGTTAGTTGTATAATTGAAAGTGTTGAACTTACATTGGTTGTGATTGAAATACGTGCAAGTGTATCGAGAATTTGTTTCCAAACACCAATGTCACGTGCACGACGCGGCACAGGCCGTCGGTAATGTCGGAGAAATTTCGTTGCGTCAAGACGCATTTCCAAAACATTATTGACTAATGCAAAAAGCGGTGCCAAAGGAAATGCCACCACAAACAATGTTATGAAACCAAACTGTATTACCATCTCAAGATATTCATCGTAAAGACCCCGTGGTCCCCAATCCAGCAATTTAAAATCCCGCAACCATTGCATTCGCGCAGGAATTGGATCTTCTCTCTTTAATCCAGTTTGGATCCGAAAGAATGCCCACCATTTTAATAAAATTGGAAATATCATTTCTATTGCTGTCGCGAGAGCTTGTTTTCCCACCATTATTATTAGCAATTGAATGCAAAGCTCCATTAGACATCCACCAGGCGCACATTCCTCTTGTCTATCGAAAAAACAAAAATTCACATTCAGTTTTTAGACAAATTATTTCATACAACATTGTCCAATTTATAAACATACCTTTGACCAAAAACTAAGTTATACTTCTTTGGATAACCAACGAATTTTCCCTTCAAGAAAGCAACGTAAAATATCGAAGCATAATAATTAACAAATTGGAATATATAAATTTTTAACGTTAAACTGTCATCAAATTCCGTTTGAGTCCGCAACATTTCCATTTCAGTTAAACGGACCGCCAACCAATCATATATATAATTCAATACTAAGATACACACCTGATTTAGAGAAATGTCAAAACATTAATGAATATTTCAATAAAGGATAAGTTGCGTTTCAATTCAATCCAATCATCATAATTTCAATGATACTCACAAGATTCATCGCTGCTGCAATGCTCGGTAATGCAAAAGTTTTGTAACGAAAACTATCAAGTTCGTGGCCAAATATTTTATTCGTGGTAATCCTTGACATTCTATAAAATACGACCGCAAACACAGCAGCAATTGCAGCGACAAGTAATAAAAGGACGACGGAAAAACTGAGCAATGTTGCCGGCACACGAACTCGCCAAAAGCTTACTCGCAATTCTTTCTCCATTGTTACAGTATTAATTTTTTCTTTCGCCTTTAGTATTTTGTGTTTACTCAATAATGCGAGATATTGTGGCCGTGGATGCTCAGCACTATGATCCCAACCAACTAGTCCCCATCGATAAATTAATTCTTCTGAACGTCTTCGCCATAATTCAAGATATAACACTGACCAAAATGCCATAAACACTCCAAATGCGACAGTCGCTGGATTGTCAAATAATACGGTGGCTTTTGTGAGAGTACACGTTTCACTCAAACGCCAATAGTCGCAATTTCGATTACATAACGGACACATTATTACATTTTCAGCCCATGGTGAGCATGCATCTTCCGCGAGGCGATTCGACCCTAATGTGGCCCATCCTGTAAATATTAACGTCGATTGTCAACAAAACAATTCCGACGACGGGATTGTAATAATCATTTACCGTAAAAAAAACATAGGAGCCCGAAAATACTGGCTGGAATAAGCATGTAGGTATAAAATCCAAGCCATGCAAAATAAATGGCTAATCTCACTCCAAAATATTCTCGAATCATATCCAGTGGTTGAAGATTCAATAATTTGCGCATAGCTCCCCATTCCTCATATAAGAGTGCACGAATACATCCTTTCTGTTTATACGTGCCCTGGAAGAAAAAAATTACAATAATCTATTGCTATCATATATGTACAAAAATGGACATTTCATATTGCCGGTCGTACATACTAAAGTTATGCTATCGACACGAAAATGAAGAATAATTAAAGAACTAAATACTACTGACATCGTGCAATGGATATGCAGCTGAAAAAACGCCATTATCCACAAGACGATCAATGCTCACTGACTGGCGCACCAGAATAAAATCCACAATCATCAGCCGTACATTCGTTGGGAAAAAATTTTCATTCTCTACATCAAACCTTCAGCATGGGAAATGTAGTTTTTGGTTGTTGATAAAATATTACTACGGAATTTTTTTATTGGATGGAAATTGAAGATAAGGAAAATTCGGCTTGTTATCACTTACAAATACTCCTTGTCACGAGAAAATTCTGCCAACAGTTGTGTTTTTTGTTTCGGAAACTTCACTGGGTCTAGGTGGACAAAGCGGAATAAATTGATGAACCATGAACGTGCATCGTCGAATAAATCTGTGCTATCGTATAGTTCTATTTCAGTATCTGGTGGGAGCTTGATGGGCATTTTCAATTTCATAATCTCGCAATATCGACACAAAACTTCCTGAAAAACAGAGCGTAAATATAATGAAATTATTCAAACATCAATGTACTTTTAAAGTTGGTTTACATTCAAATTACCTGAGGTGCATGAACTTTTATAAAACTCAAATGTCCATTATGTTCATAATCCAATTCTAATCCCTGATCACGCAAGTCTGCTTCATATTCTTCACGTCTGTGTGCATGGCTCAAGTTACCACTGTCTACATATGCCAATATGAAATCTATCCGTTTATTAGATGTATCGTTTTCACTTGATTTTCGCACATCAAGAGTCATTGGTTGATCACGTTGTTCAAAAGAAATCATTCTGTCTGAGGTGCCGTAAGAATTGCTCAATGCATTATCACTCGCTAATTCATCTCCATCGGATGCCTCCATATTCTTCATAATATCTGAGAGAATGAAACATTATCAAGGCACTGTTGTAAATATTACGGGTATCGAAATTTTACGACATCATAAAATGAATCATCGACGGAAATAAAAAAAAAGTGGGACATATTCCGCTTAACGATTGCCATCGTACATTTGATAAGGTTATATCCATCTATAGAAAATACTGTGTCTCAAACAATGAATAATGAAAGCATCGATTGTCATTTAATTTTCGTTCAATTGCCAAATAAATAAATATCCGCAACAATTATACTTACAATGTTTTCAGATCCAGAAGTGACTAGAATTGAGAATACGCCTGCAACAGGTATTGATTCACCGTATTCATTTACCAATATGTTATTATTATTATTGTGTATTTGTTCTAAACTGGTTTGTGTCATGTTCCAATGTGCCTTGTTGAGAATCAGAATATTCTTAATGACCTTTGTAATGTTACAGTGAGAATAATATTTCCGACACGTAAACCATTGCTCTCCACATTCCTTTACTCTTCTGACTGCTTCTGAGTTTCTCACACTGTGAGTGTGACACTGGATCTGTGAATAATATACATTATGAAAATTCTACATTTAACTGTCGGCATGTGGTGCCTCCTTTGAGTAGTTGTAAAACTAAACTCGCGTGCGTCAAATTCCATTGCACAAATATATACATTTCAGCCGTTTCAAGCTGTTTTTATTATAGAACACAATGGAAGATAAAAGTGAAAATTTGCGGCGTTCAACACGTTTAAAAGAGCGTATCACTTACAGTGATAATGAAGACGATTTTCGAACATCACCTAGAAATACACGAGGTAATTATTCATCTATATCGGAAGGTTCAGTTAAAATAAATGTCCGAATGCGTACATGTTTCGGGTATAACCTCACTCATCATATTTGAGTTTGTTAATAAATATACTCATCAATTTTCTTTCTTTCTCTGAATGAAGTCGCAACAGGATCCGCTCGGAAACGAAGACCAAGAAAAATTAGTGATCCCAGTGATGATGGAATGGATACACATACTAATGAGATTCCAGGTATTTAGGAACAACTTTGCTCAACAAGTCATAGTGAATTACTCAGGAAACTTAGACTATATTTATATCTATTGCCGTATTTCTTATTTCTAACGAATTTGTCCCATTGAAATTACGAAAGTTTTTTGACTGTTGACGGATATAATGAGACGAATTTGGTTCTAGAGTTCTGAAAATCACTGTGTATTGATTCCCAAATTGATATATATTGTCAGTTTATTTACATTTAAAATGCCAGTTGAAATCAGATTAACATTTCAGCTGAATGAGCTGATTCAATTCTATTTTCTGTTGTATAATGTCATGATTTAAGAATATCTGTAAGTTTTGATTGGAGATCGTTACCAATATGGGTTTATACACGACCAAAATGCTGAATATCACTTTTTGTGGATGGTGATTTTCATGGTAGTTTCAATTGAAGCATGATCCAATTATGAAAATTGAATATGTTTTTTTTTTCGTTTTTAGATAAGAGCAGAATTACTAGGAGTCGAAAATGGAACAAAAGTGTTCCCGTCGTCGATCAAGTAGAACAAAAGAGTATGATGATGCAGGAATTGGAGAACGAATTGGAAAACATCGAAGAGGAAATACACAAACCATCAGAACTATTTCATGATGAAGATATCAGTGGCGCGAATATTTACAGATTTCAAACCCCATCAAAAAGAAATGCCATGGTACAAAAAGCATTATTATCGCGTACTCCCACCATTTCAAAAAGTATTATACCAAAATTGAAAACACCATACGTCCTAGCTGAAAGAATCGATGCAACACCAACTTCCACCTCGAAATTAAGAAAATCTACGAGAATTCAGGAGACTCGTAAGAGACATGTTCATTTTTCCAGCGAGAGTGAAAGCGTATCAGAAGATAGTGAATTTGTGCCATCGGATAGTGAACAAAGCGAAAGCGAAATTGAGAACGAAGACAAATCTCTCAGCGACAACGAGAATAATGGAAATGATACACCGAAAAAAAGGGATAAAGATTTCCAGATACGTAAAATACAAATTCCAATCACACCATGTAGACGAGGCAGATCTCGGACCAATATTGCCTACCACGATTATGTACGTTGAATCAATAGCAATTTAATTTCCATCTTTGAAAAAGATATTGATTTTCATTTTTTGATGATTCTAGCATTTGAAGACTGACGAATATTTCGAAACTCAAGCAGAGAAAGCTTTGACCTCGGATCATACACTAGGACAATTGAAGAATCCACGTCTAGATGAAAAAAAATTGCAAGAATTGCTTAGCAAGACGAATAACATATCGGATAAACACAAAGAGGGCATTCGTTCTCTCACAGAAAATTACAAATCAGTTTTTTCGATGTGGTACCACATCATGGAGTGAGTCAAACAAATTCGTACCTAATCACTTGTAGTGACATAAATTTATTGCACTCATATCATGCCTTCATTTTTTTCTTTTTCTTTTTTTTTGATTACAGAGAAGGATACAGCGTTTTATTACATGGATTAGGATCGAAGAGACATTTGATAGATGATTTCTATAAAGGATTGATTTCAGATCATCCAACTTTAGTAATCAATGGCTTTTTCCCCAGCTTAACAATAAAAGATATCGTAGATGGTATAATGACAGAGCTATTAGAAATAAATTGCCCATCAAATCTCAACGAATGTTTCGATATGATTGAAGATATTTTGAACAGAAATCCGGACGACCGCCTGTATTTGTTAATCCACAATATCGACGGTACAATGTTACGTTCAAATAAAGCTCAAGATATGTTGTCACGTCTGGCTGCAATTCCAAATACTCGTGTGTTAGCGTCGGTCGACCATATAAATGCACCACTAATTTGGGACAATGTTAAACGATCGAGATATAACTTTTGTTGGTGGGATGCGACAACGTTGTTGCCATACGAGTCTGAAACTTCATATGAAAGCTCACTTTTAGTTCAACGCAGTGGCGCTCTCGCTCTATCATCATTGCATAATGTATTTGCGTCATTGACAACAAATGCTAAGAGTATTTATACAATTTTGGTGAAATATCAACTGGAAAATAGTAAAAACAATCTTTATTCCGGGATGGCGTTTAAAGATTTGTATCGCAGTTCACGCGAGGCCTTTCTTGTCAGTTCAGATATTGCTTTGAGAGCACAGTTGACTGAATTTATTGATCATAAACTCGTGAGAACCAAGAGGAATATGGATGGCGCTGAATATTTAATAATTCCACTTGAAAATTCATTGTTACAAAAGTTTATAAACGAGCAGGAGTCTACTTGATAACATACAGTGGAGTATGATATTTGCTCCTTTCCATCAAGTTTCATAGCAGAAGAAGAAAATTTATTTATTAATGTTCATGTATTCTGATTCATCTCGCCTGTTTCTTTCCATTTAATTCAATCCTTTTGCTGTTCGATGCGTTTCATCTGCTTAGTTTATTAAGGAGGGTCTCTTGTATTTACCACACAATAAGATATTTTCAATCGGGAAATTGAATGTGTTCAACAGACCTTCGGCGTTAAACTCGTGAACGAAAAGATTGTGTTCTTGAGAGGAAAAAAGATTAATTTAATCTAGATCAATTTTCATATTTTTGTATTCACTTTTTGTAAATTATGAACAAATATTTCCATATGTTCATCGTCCGAATAAATACAAAAGAATAAAATCTGATGACAATTCAATCCTACAGTGTCAATTGAAATGTAGAGTACAACATTTAAGTGAAATGTGTTTGGAAAATTTGAATTTTCGAAATTGCGCCGCTCAGCCGTTTTTTAAACAGTGCACAAAACATGGCGGCATTGAGATCACATGTTTTACGAGAATTTTTCATCGAATGAATTGTATTTCTATATAAATATAGTCCAACGCTAGTGATTAGTCAATCAATCAATAATGAGTCGATAGATATTAAGCAAGTAATTTATTATTTCTAATTCGCTAATAAGAATTTGGAAAACGGTGAAAATTTTAGTGACGCGCCATTGGCAACACTGCGGCGCCATCTTCCGTAGCGTTAGTCGCATTTCGCGCAAATGTGTTGCTCTCGGCACAATGATAACCGGGTACTATGCTCTTCGTATGTAATCAAAAAAAAAAACACGGTGAAATGTCAGAGATAATCGGTGTCAGGCGAATACGCAAATTCGTGAAATTTTAGTTTTCAACCTCACAGTGAACAAAAAAAAACAATACGCTGATAATATTTACTAATCCGGTAAGGAAACTTTTTATTAATGGCAAAATGAATTCATTGCCGCGTACTCTGTCCTTCAAGGTTGCCACTTAGTGTTTTTTTTCTTCAATTTTATTCATACATTCACACTTACACACACAAATACACAAATGCACATGTATGCATGCATATATTTATATGTAAAGAGATAGATAATTATTTCATTCCATACTCACAAGCAAACACAATCAAAATGTTCAACGGCCTTGACTTTAAGCACTAATGAAATGTCTGGCCAATTGTTTGAGAAATGTTTTCGTCGGCATTCAATCTTGAGACGTTCGCACTGGTCCAATTGAGCATGAACTTCTACTTTTACAATCGGCCTCGACACCGAGCCAAACCAGCCTAACCTATCTTTTTCATTCTTTTATTATCGTATTTTCTCGTAATATCCCTTAGCCATCAGTTATTTCTCTTGGTTGTTTAATCATTGGCTCAATACTCGTTATTCCAGGGAGAATCAAATTCATACATTATTTTAGGTTAACCAATCATTTTTCATCATTTCCGGATGTTCGTTGTTTCTTCTCTTACACCGGTTTTGATGCAGCAGAAGTCCCATCCTCTATTTTCTCACTGCTAATATCTCTTTTCCTTCAATTGTTGGAGACAATTATGATAAAGTATGATATGTAAATACATTTACAAATTGTCATTAAATCGAACGTAGCATTAATGATAAATTTCGGGTGCGAACTAGGTAAATTTTAATTTTCATTGAATATTCTTGTATTCATCCATTGCTTCTATTATACTGCATCTACAATGTATACAGCCATATAATATGGTACATTGTTCTTGTAGATTTTGTGTTATGCTTGTCAGTTTATCTGCTAGTATTTATTACTCATGAAAACAAAAGTATCATTTAACGATGCCCATACACGTGGTCCTTGTGCTTGGCAGTTGCCCCCTCTGCCCGTCTTTTGTATTTGATATCAATACATACACGGCAACTGACACATATAAACAAACATACATGTGTATACAGAAATAAATAAAATTATGTTCACGTGTGTGTTATCTTGATACTCGACTTTACATCACGACTTTTGAAGAAGGCCATTCTTGAAATAGAGCGCGCGTAACCAATTGATATGCCATTAGACTTCTATACTACATGTGTATTGCAATTTCAATATCAGAAAAAAAAAAAATTCATCTTTATTGACTTTAGGTAACCCTGCACGCCGTGGAGCACTCAAGCCAGTCGATTGTCTATGTTTCGGTGAGTACTCAGAAATGAAAACAAAAATATACCGTTTGATAAATAATTGAATATTAAATGCGGTGAGAGATATTGAATATCGGTGAACAACAAATTTTACTGTGAAAAGAACGCGAAACTCAATACCATGGTCACGTTCTTGAGCAAGATAGTATATGAATGATATTTATACAACGCTCAAAAATATATTGTTTCACAATAATTTCTCCGAATACAGAATATATTTTATATTATCATTTTCCGTTGCATTGTTCGATCATTTTGTTCTTATTAAGGACGAATATCGATGAAGCAATTGTCATGTTATTGTTGAAGGATCAATTGTAACAGTTTGACGTAAAAAAAAAAAGAAAAAGTTAGAGAAAAGACCTTTTTTTTAACAGAGGATAGTTTGAGAAATGGAAATGGACAAATTAACATTGCATTTCACTCGTACGTTTTGACCTACGCATATCACATAATTAACTCCGTCTTATTGAGGATGCACAGTTTATAAACTTGTAAAAGTCTGCGATGCCGTTAGCCTCTTTGTAAGAACTGCGCTGCGATATTTATAAAATGCATGTATTATTCGAGGAAATCGCGCCTTGGAACTTGAACCATACACAAGCAACTTCGTAATCAGCCACTTCATTGATTGTCCACATCAAAACGAAATATGAAAGCGTACGTCAATCTTATTTAGACCTCTTTCAAGCCGAATTGATATTGCGGATTGAATATAAGACTAAATGCTGAGTAATCAACTGCGACCCCTTAATTTCCATCAATTTCATCAAAGACGCTTCAAGATGACGATATCAATTTCGATTATCAGCTTTAAATAAATATAAATTCTTTTGAGTATGCGATTACGAATTGGAACATGGCCAACAATTGAGACATCATTTAAATATATTGTTTAATTCAATAGTTATTATTATGATGTTCATCAATATTTTATATTATTACTTCCAAGGGGACAGAGTAATATTGGTCACATGCATGTTTGTCGATTTTGAATGTAACAAGTGCCTACGTCAGCTATAATTCCGACGCCATATACACGAGGTCATACAAACTGAACATAACGTAATAATATGTCTTTGCGCAACTAAGTTCTACATATCAAGACTGTGATCATTGAGAAAAAAATAATAATAACGAGAAATAAGAAAAACAAACAGTGATGAATATTCAATTTTTGTTGATTTTAATTGGCAAACTATTGTTTATATTTCAAACATATACAATTCAACATTTATTCATTGATTTCTTTGAAAAAAATGTTTTTAGTCTCTTGATGTCGCCAAGTTTTTCGTGTCATTGAATTTTTCACTTCAACGTCAATTGCCCTTGACGATATAACGACTCTGAAAAGTAATTTAACACTGCAATTACTTTGAAATTTATGACATTAAAAAATATCAAGGGCGGTTAGGTGTGCGCGAGTTAACATGAAAATGGAAGGGGACTATAATCTACTATACCGGCCTCAGATGGTATTTTATGTTGAGAAATTTTTTTAAATCAATTCCAATTGATGGCGCTGTTTCATTCTACAAAACTTCATCGATTTCATTTCATCACAGAAATTAACTGTTTTTTTTTTTTCCCATTCCAACTCTTATTTTGTTTCTTCACAATTTATTAACTTAATTGACTCCATATCAATGTGACAGGTTCATTAAGTATAATCTGAAAGTTATCTCTTGCATCGATACCTGTGAGTCGTTCAATAAAAGATTTATGCGTCAAGAATATACAAAATCCCTTAATGATAGCTTTATCAAATAGAGACTACATGTCATATTCAATCCGGGAGAATGAAAACTTGTAGTAGATATTGGAAAATATGTTTTCGGTCGTAGTATACTAGACGTGAGTGAAAGTCTTCTCATTCACATACACAGACTCGTCATTGAATGCACATACATATTTCCATCGACATATTAATATTATCGTAGGATTATCATTTTTTTTTTCTCATGGGAACTCGAACTTGTGAAACATGAATAAAATATAGCGGCACAACTGCGTTCATTAAAGATATTTGTCTAAGATTGTACGGGAGAAACAGATGATCATATTTGGTTACATATTCATACACTCATAATGATGGAAGAGGACGAAGTTGTATAGGATGTTGTGTGACATCATAACATCACAGAGAAAGCTTTCAATGCATCTCGTTTTAACATTATTCATTCATCCAACTATTTTCAACTCTATTTATCGATTGATCTTTATATTAGAAAAATTCGCTCTATTTTTATTATTCCATACCCTCGATGATAATTTTCTGTTTCGTTATAATTTTATTTTTTCCAATCGAACTTCTAAAAAAAATTTCATTCTCAATTATTTCACATCCATTTCGCCATTTGAATATATTAATTCAATTAATTGCAAACTTCCCAATGATAATAATACAACATCCATTACATCCATACTTTCATAAAAATCTAATATATCATGACGGATAAATATTTTCATATAAAATTGTTGACAATTTTCATTTGTCAATTTTCGGCTGTGAAGTCTCATCGATTTTGCTGAGATGTGACGACAAAAGAGGGAGAGAGAGAGAGAGAGAGAGAGAGAGAGTGAGAAGGTGAGACGTCTGTTGCTTCATGGCGAATTGACTAGTGAAATCGGTATGTCTTGACAAAAGTGAAATCCGCTTGACTTTAAGGGAACTCTCTTCTCTCGTGCAAAAGAGAGAATAAGTAAGGAGGGATAGAGGGGGATATAGGGGAAAGGTTGGGGAAAGGTAGGGGTTCGGTACGGGATGGTCGCACGTACAGAGACGAAAGTGTATGTATAAAAGCTGGAGTGAGATGTTGGGCCGTGGGAGAGATAAAAAGAGATAGGAATATACGTATGTATATAATATATATAAATATAAAAGTATAAAAGTATAAAGATGTATATAGAGAGAGGGAAGCTGAGCCCCCGATCGAGGTCCCCCGGATGTCTTTGGTCATGGAATGAAACGTATACATTGTATATCTGGGTCCTCTAAAATGTGTTACAAGAACGTTTGCCCCGGTCGGGCGATACGAGGCGCGGGCGCGCTTACACACACACATTCACTCGAAAGTAAGACAAGGATTCGAGAGAGCGGCAGTGGCAGCCCATTCATTCCTTCACTCGTTGCGCCGAGAAAGACCATCAGTAGACACACATTAATATGTACCATTATGTTTGAGAGGACGAGAAATTGGAGGAATAATATTCATGGACGTCTGTATAAATGAAAATTATGAGGAAGAAAATGTTCTTTTTATTTCTTTCCTCTACTTTATACTTTTTGTTTGTAATATTATTGCAGATTGTTTAGTTGTTGGATATGGATATAGAGAATACTGAATAAATGAAAGATTTGCAATTTTTTTTATTTCGTAGTTCTCATTTTCGATAAAATTTGAATTGACGGGGACATGAGTAGGAGAAAAAAAATAGTGGAATGTTGTACAAATTAAATTATTTACATGTAGACGTATTTATCCAGCTGTGGGATCTTCAATCCAAATGAGAGAATGTAAATCTTTGCTGATCTAAATTCATTGATTCTGTCCCTCCGGTAATGCGATTAAATTCGCGCTGGGATGTTTATAAAACTCGATTTAATTCAGTAGAGAGGTAATGGAATGAAAGTGTGAGAACAATATATACATTTATATATGAGACAGTGTTTGTTACCGAGGATCAGAATGAGAAATAAAGTCGGGGGTAAAAAAAAATGGGAGTCACCGTTTAATGCGGATGTGTCACAGAAGAATCGATCGCGTGACTCGTCAATGTATATATATAGCTGTGTATTCATACAAAATAAAACGTGAGAGTGCAACAGATAGTGGGAGAAAGAGAGTACGAGATAGCGGAGAGAACACCCCATACAGGATTTTGTAACGCGTGCATATGTTGGGTTTTATACATTCTTCATCACTTAATTGCCATTGGATTATTATTGATGTATTTTAATTAAAATAATTTCATTTCACATTTTTGTTATTATTCTCAATGAAATTAATTCAGGTCAGAATAAAAATATTTATAAATTAATGAACCATCGATTTTATTTTTGATGGCTTTGTTCATTTATTATTAATAGATGATATTAATTTTAATCGATGAGCCTTCACAATATTTATTATTTTCAAACTTTTTCAAAGCACGCTCTGATAAAACAAAACATTATGACACTAGTCCCATAATTCATATGTGACGTAATAAATTTGTCGACAATTTGACACGAAGCAGTCTGCGTTTATGGCTCAATTTATTTTTCTTTCTCTCTCTCGCAGTCGCTTCTTCATTCTGTTGATTCCAATGAGAGAATTATATACAAGACCGCAATGACAAATAGAGTGTGAAGTCAGATACGCCTCTTTGCACTTCTGCTTCACATCTTTGTCCTCGTCCCAAACGCACTTTTTTTTCTTTTATTTCATTCTCTTATCAACTGCCTCCAGGCTCATTGCGGGGTAAAGACGCTCATCTTATGTTGAAAACATATAAGAAATTAATTAATTTTGCCAGCTTCTTCTTATTGACTCTCGCCATTTCTTCTGGTTTTCGTGTTGAAAGTTAAAGTGTAGGATAAGGAGCTATGCAAATTCTCATATATGATACAGAAAGCTGTATGTATTTATCCGCGCTTATGTGCGTGCGTGCGCACGCTCATGAACGTTGATTTATTATTATTATTTTCATTCAATTCACAAAAGAAAGAAACAAAAATATATGAAAATCAATGTTTTATATTTGTGAAAGTAATTTGTGATAAATCTGAATTATGAATGCATCAAGTGTGCACTTTTGTTTTACTATTTTTTTCCTTTCTTTTTTTACGCAATAAGTGCACAGACTATATAATTATATAATTTCATTCACGAAAATTGTATTTCATGTGAAGACTTCAGAATTTGATGGTTAGTTTGATACTGATGAATTCGCAAAAGGATAACTAATAAGTCAAGAAATCAGCGATATCGACTTTGGGATATTTAATTTTCTATGAATTTTTGACTCTTATGATTTCTAAATCAGTGTCTGAGATTTTTCACAACTTCTTGTGATGATTGCGTTTATATATCGTGTAGATGAAATATTGATGAAGGGAATAAATTCACCGAAGAGAAATTCCTATTTCAAAGCATATTTTCGTTGGTGTTGTTTTTTTTTGTTTCATAAGTAACAGAAGACTCATTCATTGAAAGTCGATTTTTCATCTTATATAGTTCGAGTGCTTTATTATTTGATACGTGCAATAAATCTCGTTCATTCTTTGGCCAGAGATGACCTGAATGCCACATGAAGCAATAGGTGCTGCTAAAGTTTTCTTTTACAAAGGACAGCAATATGATGTATTGATATATCTATTAACTGTTTACAAGAAAGATCATCTGACGTTGCAAAAGAGGATATATGATAACATTCATGCGATGAGACTTACGAATTTAAACGATTCTTAATATCACCGAAATTCTTTTCTGTTGAGTGAATTATTGAAATTTCAAACGATTAAATCGTAATGATCAATTATATCTTCCATCTTATAATTAATTTATTCACAACGTCACGAAAATATATATATAATTTAAACAAGGATCAAAATAATATTTATTTCGATCTCTCAGTTATTTCGTATGTTACATTTTATGTTAAATCGTGCAATGTCCAATGTGATTTTTCGACAGAAAATGAAAAGACGAAGAATAAATTGAAAGCTTGACGAAACATGTCTCGCCATGGTGTCCTTGAATGACTCGCCTTCAGTATTATAAATATTCCATCATTCACATAAACATCATGTAATTCATATAGGCTTGCCAATCTCATTGTCACATCGTTGCTCATCGTATTGATACACAAAATGGATGCAAAACGAGGAGAAAAAGATGAAATGGAAAAATGTCATGAATACAAAAATGAAAAATGAAATAAGCAAAAAGAATTGGGCGAGTATGCATCGTGTCGAGGTGACACAGATATTCACCTCACTGCTACATGCTCTGCACCAGATATGTCGATGCGCAACCTCTGCTCTTTCGAATCAATTGCATACAGATTCATGAAAGTCGTGTTCTCTTAACTTTGGATACAAGAGATACCATGAAATATGTGCAATCTCCAATGTTAGGATACAAAGAAAAGAAAAAAAAAACATCAATGTAGAATTTCAACATTTTCTGAATGCGCACATTGTTGAGATTCATTGAATTACAAAACGCTGAAGAACTTGAGTACAAATTTTATATCCTGGTGGCATTTCTCACTTTGTCTCTATAATTCTGCAGATATGATTTTATATACGCGACAGTTTATTTCACCAACCGCACGTTATAGTTTTTCTCTCTTCCACTTCTTCTTTCACATCCTCACAGAAACGTATGATATTCATGCCTCTTTACATATACACGTTTATTCAAGATGAAATATTACCCGAATAGACAGAAAGAAAATGCATGAATAAGTCCAACCTCATCTCATTCATAATAAATAATTCCAACACCGATAATATAAAGTTGTTGAACAAAAACTGTATATTTACATGGAGATATCATCGCATTAAGTTTGCGAGTTTACTTAATTTTACAAAGTTCATTTTCAAACTTCATACAACAGTTGACGAAAAAAAAATAAAATAAAATTCGTAAATCTTCATATAGGAGATATCAATTAATTGTTAAAATTCAATTAAACTATCAAAGAAATGAAATAAACCCCAACATCAATGAATTATTTTTTTATAATATAATTAACATTTACTTCCATCTCGCTCAGAGATTAAACATCTGCATATTTTCGTCATTGTCTTATGGGTGTTTTACTTCCCACAACATCTCTGTTCTCTTCACATGATACTATTTTACGATCCATCAAAGTTCACTCTTCACTACTTCCAAAGATAAACATCCTATCACTATGTTATCATCATAAGAGAATATTCTGTTGCCGTATCTTCTCTCTGACGGTTGGTAGTAAAATCAAACGGAACGTCACGACCATCGACCGTCATCACTACCCCGACGAACGAATTCCGAAGGAAATTTTTGTACTGTCAAGGGTCCATAGAGAATGCTAGTACTTTCACAGTGAAAAAACATGCTATACTCTCAGCCACATATGTGTTAGTGCTCTTATGTTTACACATATATGCATCCATATAGTGTATATGTATGTGTATGTGTATGCAAATGTACTCGAGGGAACAGTTCCAACGATATAGAGATGGAACGTAACCCGCTGTGGAATTATGTAAATCTCGTGTTTCACAGCTGGCAAATGCAAGCACACATCGATCTCATGCCGCACATACGTACATCTGTGTATATTATAAATTATTGTTGCCAATTGTACACTGCAGAATAAATACCCAACAATCTAATTTTTTTTGCTGTATAACATCAATGTAACTTTGATTAGATAAAATTCTGAATGCGAACAGAGTTATATGAACGAAACTGTTCAACTAATATTTAATGGTTGACTTATTATCTTTCGAATATATTCTAATTTAATAGTGAACGTGTCGATCGCGTTAATAATAGTCTATGGTGAACTGTGAAAAAAAAAGCAACAATATATTGATAATTTTTCATGATATTGAATCAACGTTGTTAAAAACAGAAAGAGCTAAATTAAAAGCTGAAAAAATAATTACCCATCGATAAAATATCTATATTTAAATTCATCGTGACTATACACTCGATGGGCTTTTTTTTTCTTCTTTTGTTCCTTCACATCCCTGATTACTCGATCGATTTGTGTTCTTGCACTATATACGCGTCTACATTTATACTCCCCTTTTTTTATTTCCTCCAGTCTAGCACTGTTATTTTCACGGGGTTGTAGCAAAATTGCCTGTGCTCCCTCCTACAACTTTGTCTCCTTTCTCTTCACGTTTCCCTGATATTCTCGTAGTTCTCCCTTGGAGTTTGTTGGGAGGGCCGTTGTTCCTCGTCGACGTCGACGTCATCCTCGACGGCAGGGGGCGAATAACAATGGCCGCCGACATCGCCACCAACACTATCACCACCACTGCTATTACTACTGTTACTACCACCAATGATTGCATGGCTCTCGTCTGTATGTCGAGGGCAGATAGCTCACGTTTCTCTCTCGCTCTTTTCTCTCTGATACTTATACACACGCCATTTATATACCTATGTCCTCGATAATAACAGTTATGAAACGTGGCCGCGATAGTGAAAGTGGCGTATGTGCGTTTCACAATATATATATATATTTATATATGTATATATAAACGCATGTATGTGTGTATGAGGGGCTATTAGGTCTTATAGATGACCAGTAATTCATTTCATCTCTCACAAAAGAATTGAAATAATTTGGAAAGGAAAAAATTTTGGTTTTTTCAATTTTGATTTATAAAATTGTGAATAGTTGGCAGTGGGAATTAATCCGCACTACTTATCTTAAGAATTCAAGCCGCGTCGTGAGCTATTTGTGCGGATGAAAACGAATAAAGGGAGATTATATATATATATGTATATACATTGTCTATAGTAATAATGGATAGAGAGAAAGGAAGAAAATGTGCTCTGCTGCGAGCACGTCTTAGCTCTTGTTCACCCAGAGTTTTAACTCTGTCGATCTTAATTACCCGTCCTTAATTACCCTCACGATTGAGATAGAAAGACTGCAGGGGATATAAAACTCGTTTGGTTTTACGCCCACAAGCAAATACAATTACATATATATTTATATGTCTATAGAGTGTACATTTCTGACATAGCAATTGCGTGCATTTTAGTGTTTGACCTCGATCAATTACATTATCAATTGATTCACTCTCCAATTTATTTCTCCAATCGACAAATAATGATTAAATGATGATATAGAAGATGGGTTAACAATTCACAGTTTATCCTTTGACATTCATATGAAATTGTTGATGATAATACGATGTAGATATCGGGGAGGAAATTGTCTCTTTGATAATAAATGTATATCAATCGGTTTTGCGAAATTGATGAAATACGTGAATGTTGGGTGTGCATATGTTTCAACCCGATCCTTCCGCGACCTACCGCCCACCTTTCACCTCTAAATGGGATACTGATACACACAATACAGACACACTCACACATAGGAAAAGAGAGAGAGAGTCTTTGTCGTTATTGTGATCGTCATTGTCGGATGAAAGGCAATTGATCCATTGTGAAATCGAAATATAACGGAACATTTGATGCTAACCTCATTTCGTTCCCTTAATCGTTCGTTCGTGTGCACACCCACTTTTATAACAAACAAACTCGAGATTTAATACTAAACAGAATGACATCATATACAGTAATATACGGTTTATATAGTGTGATAAACAACAATTGTATTATATAGGGGTTTATATGCAACGATTTGGAAAAACATTGGCACAACCTCCATTGCCAACACAGCATTATTGTACAATGGTAAACTGTGTATAACGTGCAAGCTTATTCCTGCACAACTGACCCGTAAATTCCAATTTAGCGTTCAGTTGACGGTGGAGAAAACTATTATTCTCCTATATCCAAACTAGTTCACTACATATATAATCATACACACGATCCCTAATAGAATTATAATTCAAATTCAGGTGTTATACTTTCGTTTCGGAAATCACAAAATTTCCATTAATGATGACTTGAATTGAAATTCATTATTTAGATTATTGCCACACTTTACAACCAATTTGGAATTATGTTTTCATCAGAAACTAATAATTATAACAAGTTGTAATTTTGTGGGGTTATGAAAAAATAGATAAGTGTAAATTTATATTTAATCTTACTTTATCAACAATGAACTATGATTATTTTTTTCTTTATCTCTCAGTGTGAACAAATTGTTTTGCAAACGTCGGTGGAACAAAAAGAACAACATTAAAATATTCGCGTATTCTATTTAGTATCACAATATAATTCGTATGTATCTTATACATAACCATTGAGTTGCATTGACACACATGTCTAAGCGTTAAATGCACGCGTCGTGACAGCAATGTAACTGTTGGCGTGATTCTTTATATGTAATGCACAATGTCGAGAGACCAATAGTGAGAAGCTCACTGCATCATTGTGAATACAATCGATATTTATTTATATCTATAAACGTACTCATATTACGACTGTGCATATAGCGAGGCTGCATCACAATTTTCTGGTGTTTGCACGTGTCAGGGTTAAATATACACATAATATACAAATTGATTGTCGCATCTTTGTCTCCCAAGCTCACCACCCTAATACACATGCACAAATTTGTTCATTCAATTTATCTGCTTTTTTATACCAGTGTGAACTAGTATATCATTGGAAAAAATAACGCATTACGTAAAAGCACATTATATGACTGTGCGTGTGTGTGTATGTGTGTGTGTGAATCAAACAAAAAGCTACCAAGGTAATTGCTTAATACATATATGTCAATGCATGAAGATATGAGTGACGTCAAAGATTCGGCCTTCAGTGGATGACATATATGACTGTTAAAATTTACTTCCTGGTTTAATTGAATGCCTCTCGTTGTTGTCATTCCCTATGTAAATCATCAGTATATATATAAATATCAAATATGCAGACACACATATCTTCACTGCATAATAATTCCAATTGTTATCAAATCATGAAGATATTTAAAATAAATTCGAGTGATTATTCTATTCTTTATTAAGAAGTGATATCTAAATGAGGATAAAACAAACGGGTCTAGAGATGAGTTCCTACATTTTCTTTCTTTAAGGTTGATAACTATAATCACCATCGTTACGAAATCACTCAACAGAACAAGAGGGTTGTTTGATATATATGTATTTTTATTGTATAGTATAGGAAAAAAGTTTAATGTATGTGAGGAAGATAGATAGATAGATAGAAGGTCGCGTTAGGGGGCCTCGAGAATACACCACCACGACCTCGAGTCCTCGTTCCGTCCTCGAACTCACATCGCCCTCCCTTGTACACGCGCGCATGTTCTCATGCTACATAAAATTATCTTCGTCTCATATATATATATTTATATCTATTGAAGTATATGTATGTATCTGTAACAAGCAGTTTGCATCATATTCACAAGCCCCTCATCTCCATTTCCCTTTCGGACGTCATGTGATTTCATTCCCTCCAACCCTCCTAGCGGGTGACAGTCACTTTATTCTAGGAAGCAAAATTATTTTCACTTGATTGAACTATCGACAGCCGATTTCATTACATGCAATTTCCATGTTATTCAATGGCAATCAGGACATTCTTCTCAACTATAGTTTTTTGTTCGACAAGCTCTCATTAATTTATTGCTCATGTTTTCGTATGAAGACAATGTTAAGCAACTGTTTTGTGCTGAATGAAGGTGCACAAAACTGTGCAAGTTAATGTTCAACTCAATGAATATAACGTCAAGGTAGTTTATAATTCAACATAAAATCAGGAATAATTCAAAAAATCAAAAGGAAACGTCTTATTTATTGATAGATGCATCTATCATATATGAAAATATGGAAATATTGCTTTTTGCACTTTATAGTATGTGATACGGAAAAATGTGTGATTGGCTCAGTTTGTAATTAAGAATAATTATTTTCTTCATAATTCAGACAAACTTATTTTATTCACACACCGGAAACGTTTTTGCATAACAAATCTGCCTCAATAACATCTTTCAATGTTCATATTCCTCCAAATTTTTCGTACATGATCGATCTTTGTACTATAAAACCTATTCACTCTTCATATATATATATATATATAGTCGATGTTAACTGTGAGTTGATAGGGTAGTATAGAGAAGAAAACGTGATGGTGAAAAAAACACCATATTGTTGATATTACTGTTGGCACGTTGCCAATATGAGAGAGACATAGAGCAACGGATTTCTTCTCTTCACAAAAGTTAGCAGCAAATCCAAATTGCTTCCAACCAAAAAAAAAAGAAAAAAAAAGAAAAGAAAAATAAAATATCTTCGTATTTCCAATTTGTCTACGTATATTAATAATGGCTCCTTTTTTTATATACCATAATTTCCTGATACACCCTGTACATTAGTTTGCACACGAAAAATTGAAAACAATAGTTTAAACGAATAAAGAAAGAATAAAAAAGAGTTAACGTAAAGAAACGCAGAAAGGGATTATTAATCATTCGAGAAGTGGTCAAGATAAATAACATATAGAGGAGAAGAGAGAATATGTGACGGTGTACATAGAAGTTGGTTGGTCCGGACGTAACCGAGGGAAAGTCTGCACCTACCCAAGGGGTGGTCTCACCATCTGTACTTCTCTCTTCCACCAACTGTGTGAATATAGTGTAAATGGTGTATAGTGCATGTGCAGCCATTGCGCAAGAGCATTCACCCCGCTCAATACCCGAATAGAAGAACGTGGGGCACGTCTGGGAGAAGAGAAAGACAGAGACGAGGGAAATTAGAAAGAAAGAGAAACGAGAGAACTAACATAACCAAAATTGGCCAAAGCTTACGCAATTTGTTGGAGATATAACTATTATATATCCCACCTAATCACCAGTTTAACGTTATGAATCAAGGACATGATTATATTAAATATTTTTATATTGATGCAAAAAATCCAACGATAGAAATATAATTGAAACAAATCATTTATCTATGAATCGGTTGGTGAAAGTGCTGGCCAATTATTTCTATCCAAAATAAATCTATGAGAAAGTTTAGATGTGTTCTCTCTTTTTTGATAAATTATTTGTCATTATGTCTATATATTGTAGAAGGTGACGAAAGTTGAAGGACAAGATGGTATGCTTGTGAATAATATAAAAAATCCCTTGTGTGACCTCAATCACTTCTGTGTGAGTTATATTTTTTAGATCTCAGGGTTCTTGGTTTCAGTTCCTGGTAATTGGGTTTATATCTCCGTTGCTCCTCTTTTTATTTTTAGGACGTTAGTATCGGTTTAACATTAGCTTTCTACCATCGCGTTCAAGGATGTCCACATTGTATTCAACAAACTGTCTATATCTATTTCTTTTCACAATCTTTGCTCTTTATCTTTTCTTCATCCACGATCTGTCCAAGTTGGACCTAAATCATCAGCCTTCTCAACAATTACATTATATAAACTCAGTTGACCTTTCACTGCGTATTCAAGTAAAATGTCGATAATTTCAGACTATTTTATAGCGTGACGGTATTTTTATTCAGCGATACAAATTGTCCTATCTGTAAATAATTTTAATGTAAATTTATTTTTCTTTTTAAATTGTTAGATATTATATGAGGATTTGATAAACGGCAAAAGAGACGAAAATCTTCGTCGCTGATATTACAGACGAATACCCAAAAATAATTTGTAGTCACTATGGCAGATCGTTGTAAAATTAGATCACAACTTTGACATTGAATCAGTGTTTCAAGAAGCCAGAACAATTCAATACATTTTTTTTAATTGTACAAGATCCAAATTTTGATCTCACAACAAAGCAAAAGACTTTAATTTATAACTTAAACAATATTGCACAAATATTCTAACACTATTCCCAAATTAAATGCATCGTAAAACCATCCACACTTTGATGTCAAACACAACAGAATTACTCCAACACCACTGCAGTGAATAAAAAAAATCGGCAATCCATACGAATATAAATTTAAATTGGATTTAAATTGTATTTTTGAAAATTGATTTACGTGAGTTCATCTTGAATCAATTGGAAGTAGTGAAAAGTGAGAAGAATTAAGTTAATATGATATCTTTCTCGTAAGAAATTATGAAGTGCAAAAAAAAATGAATACTTGTTGGACGAATGATTCATATGGGATATTTTACATGAAGCTTAAGTATATACAGCAAGATCGCACTTATTCGAAAAGAGCTACACACATGCTCCAATATTTGAGGTCGAAGATATAAATAAGTGGTAATATCAACATCAGACATTGGTGCCGTGTTCGCTGTGTGCGTTTGATCGGTGAAGTGCCCGTTTGAAAATCCCGGGCGTAGACTCGTTTATTACTCCACGCATTCAATGAATATTTTCTTGTATGTATATGTGCATACATTGACTGTTGTATATATATTCAGCCCACACTCATCATCACATATTTACAAGAGCATACACATGAAATAAACAAGCACAAATAAAGTACACAAATACACACAAAGAAGTGGACTAGATAACATAAATGCAATATTATACATTGCGAGAGAGGGATCGAGTTGAAATAAGGTTAAAAGTTAAAAACATTCTCCTTGCATTTCCTTTTTCCTCTTTGTATGCATTTGCCTTGTAACCCAACTGCGAGGCGGGAACTGGACGTCTTCCTTTCCCAGCATCAACTCGTCTTTATATATTTCTATATATATATATATATATATTTATATGTGCATATATACTTGCATGTCGGCCAGGAGCAATCGAGCCCACGTGCGCGTCGCTTGACAGCTCGCGCCTGTATACCAGCGCACTCGAGGACTTATCTACGTAACCTACTCTACTATAACAGTTTTACAAACACTTCCTCATTACCAATGTGGCCACGCCGTAACTCAACTCGTCCATCCATATTCCTCATTGATATATAACCCTTTATAGCCCTTCTATTTTCAATTTTCCTTCGTGTTTATTTTGAATTCATCTTTTGTACAATTACATTAGCATTATTTTCTCGAATGTCGATTCGCAAATACTGCTGAATTCGACAGTTTTTTATTTTTAGATGTAAAATTGAGAATTTATTTAATATGTTGGAGCTTTTAGGGAATGTCGGTTCCTTCGAAATCTTGCAAGAACTGTGGCTGCCACGACGAAAGTTAAATTAAAAATGTGCTCTTAATTAATTATATTATTGATTAATTATAAATGAATGGAACACAAATGTGTCATAACATTTTTCGTTCTTCCAGTAACTCAATTGAGTAATGAAATGCATATTTTATTTATATTTTTTAAAACCCTGTTGTTTAGTACAAAAATTTCACAACATTCGATTGTTATTCATTTGATATTGCATAAAAATCATTTCACCGAATCCAACAGAAAAAGAAAAATGTCATCACTAATTTATTCGTTTCTTGGAAAGTTATCTCAAACTTGAAAAATAAAAAACAACATCCATTTACCAAGCGTAGCTGTTTAATTCGAGCTACTACGAAACATAACAAAAAAAAAAAAAAAAAATGATAACGTATCGGGTGAGAAATAAGATATGACTCTTTCTTAAAAAATCGACATGAAATTCGTTTTGTAATACCAGTCCAGAGATGGCTAGCTATACTGTACTCACTTATCATGATATATTCAACTCAAGGATGATCTTGAGAGTGCCATGTATTTATGAATTAATTCTCATATCATTAATTAAGAGAAATAAATATTTGTTTACGGCTACACCCATGACACACAGTCACATACGACAGAATTATATTTGTACAGTCACCCGATGAATGCAAATCAGAGCAAGCACAGTCATGTATTTATGCATATCCATGCAACCGTTGATACAGAGAATTATCAGTGTCGGTTACAGGGCCGATATAATTACACTTTTTTCCCTTCCTTCTTTCTTTCTGTTTAGAATTGACGGATATTGCGAGAGGGCAAATAGCATAAATACGTGGGAGTGAGTGGCTGCCACGGTTAAACAGCGACGGTCACGAGTGTATATATATCAACATACGTTTGTGTGCGTATTTGTATGAATGTGTATTCGAGAATGTGTATGCAACATACACGCTGAGTGTTCTATGCCATAGCCGAGCTGTCAGAGCCACAAGGCCTGCATGGATTGCTCGATTCAATCGATCCTCTGCACGCACAAGCTCAACTAACTCTGCACATTGCAAACACACAAACATACACACACATATATATATATATGTTCTCGACTGTATGCTCTTCGGCCCTGACCCGTAGTCTCGCGCATTAACCTCGTCCACTTTGCCAATCTCGGAAGCTGATGCTTCACCAAATCCCCATTATACTATACCTTTTTTTTTGTCTTCACGAATGTTTGTGAAAAAATTTAAAATGAAAAATGAAATTAATTTCAAGTACAGCTGCATTGTATTTATAATATATGAATGACATTAAAAAAAGGCAATGACTCGTTTTTATGATATATATCGCTACACAATCTCTTCTGTGTGTTGTTGTATGTCTCTTCTGGCCTGGTTTCATTGGGCCAGAGACGAGTCTCGACATGTCGGGAGTCGCGTCTCTCCGCGCGCGTTCAGATATCGGGGCATTATATATATATATATAACCTAACACATAGGGAGACACAGAGTGGCGTGCACGCCCCATCATGAGAGTGATGATTTCCCTGCCACTTGTGTGACTCTAACGCATATATATGTATATGTTTATGTATATATATAATTGTGCTGGGCGACCTAGTCATTCTCTTTGCATGACGAGTTGCGAACGAACCATTAAACAAATCATTCTACCGTGTTTACGGTGATGTGCGTGGCACTCCTCACTCATTCTTTTACTCTTGCTCTCCCACGAGACATTTTTCTGTCAAGGCATTTGAAACATTTATTTCACTTCAATTTGATATTCTGTGGATTTTATGTTATTATCTATAGTTTTATTTATTCGTCCATTTATTCATTCATTTATTATTATTATTATTAATTTTTAATGATGAGTAAAAGCGGAGTTGTAGGCGATGTTAATGAGGTATTATAGTACGTGGAAAAGATGCAATCGAAGAGAACCTCATGTGAAAAAAAAGCCACAATTTTAATTGATCAAATAATCATATCAGCTGTAATGCGTTTTTTTTTTTTTTTTTTTTTTTTTTTTTTTTTTTTTTTTTTTTTAAATTTACAGCATTGAATACAACCGATGTGGATACTGCAAAGCTTATTTTACAATTTTAAATTGATGCTAAACTATATATGATAACAGAGTTTGGCGTTGATTCACTATGTAGATAACAAGAATATTTAAATTAGAAGCTGGTATTGTATATTTATATTTATGGATATGTGGGAAATAAAATGAACACAGTAGTAGACAGTTACAAATTTCCATGAAATAAATTCGATCTTGTTATACAAATTGTAAAATAAAATAGCGATGTCGCGAATAATTCTGGAAATTTTTATTGTAGAATATTTTTGCAAATAATTTATTGTTATCAATCGCAGGAATCTTTCAAAATCACGCGTAACAAAATATATGCGCATCAATGAAATTGTATTTTACATTAAAATATATTTGTGTTTGATTTTTTTTTATATGATCACTGATATTTCAATGTCTAAAGCATCAATAATAGACTTCGTTTATTAAATTAATAATAAGATGATGTCATCGACGTGTCTG
Source organism: Meteorus cinctellus (assembly GCA_030523045.1). Taxonomy (NCBI): domain Eukaryota; kingdom Metazoa; phylum Arthropoda; class Insecta; order Hymenoptera; family Braconidae; genus Meteorus; species Meteorus cinctellus. Next base: position 276,961 of record JAPYZF010000141.1, read on the forward strand.
ACATCGATTAATCTTTTTTCCTCAATTTTAACTTTCACCATATTTTTGTCTGACGTATTTTCTGTTTTCTATTTACATTCTTTTGGACTACATTTTCCCATAGGCTCTCAATATAATTGATGGTGTGTCGGATTAAACGAATATGAGAATATATAAAAGTATCAGAAAAAAGTGCATTTAATACAGTGCGCGTGCTTTTCCATCTGAGACCCGCTCTCGATAGAACGAGAACGCGCAGGTGACGGGTCACCGCGGTAGGCTATTTACCTACTTCACCTACCTCTCACCTATATGTCCATCTCCAACGTTTCATACTGCGCGGCTTCTTCTACATATACATGTTATTGTATAATTATTTATCTATTTTTATTTGTGTGTATGTGCGCGGAGGCGTTGCAAATATCCCGGTTCAAATTCTATAGCGCATTGACTTTTTATTTCAATAAAAAACTGTTTCTCTTCATGCCTTCATTAAACGTCTAATTTTATTTTTATTTTTCAAGAATGCGGACAAACCTCTCGTTATTTTTACAAGTTAAATCAAATTGAATGATCTATTTTTCTCTCCAATATGGAATTTGATGATTTTTTCTCACATTATTTTATTTGATTCATTTTTACTTCATTCTCATTTTGTTTCAATGTACTTTAAGACAATATTAACAATAGTAATTTTATCCCAACATAAACCCAGTCTGGGTGTGTGCTTTCAGCGAATTACATTGTGCTGGGAATATTTACAACCAACGTGAGCTTAAAATCGAGTTCATGAATATATACATACATATACGTATATACGATGTACTTGACATCGCTTTTTTTTTTCTTTTTTCTTGCCGTGAACCAAAGTGCGAGCTCGGAGCTATCGTCGTCGCTTTATACTTGTGGGTGTCTTCTTTCTTCCCCATTTCGTTCCGGTGTGTCTGCGTGAAGTGCCAGTACATACCCATCGTAATATACATGGGATATTATCTAAATAGATGTGAATGCGAGCATAGAAGACAAAGCGAAGCGTGAGGCAAATATACATATGTATATAGTAGCTAGCTCACCATGTCGGATGCGGTTGCAGCCTCATCGTAAATGTCCGGGAATGGCGTAACGTACTTTCAGTTATATACACTGATATAACTCCTTTTATTATATGAATTCATCTTACATTTTATTTATTTTACTATAATTTTTTATTTCTATCACCGATACAATTATTTTAAGATCATTTGCACTACAGAAAGTCCATACGACACGATGAATGAAAAATTACTCGTTATCAGTACGAAAAAAAATGAAAAAAGAATTGGGAATGTTTTTCAATGGCGCTAAGATAATGCATCAGCCAAAAATAATTGGGGGCATAACCATTGAGTGTAGGTTGAACGTCCACGGTCACGATCATATAAGTCAATCATCGAAAATAATTCATTTCGTCAACTGTTCGATTCGACAATTATTCAATAACATTATCCGATTTTTATTTACAATTATTAACTGATTTTAATGCTAAATGTGGATTTTTGTTTCTGCAACTCATCATTCATTCACTTTCATTTGGGTTGATAAATATTTTCCAATGTATAATTACAAATCGAAGCCATTGGTTGTTGTAATAAAAAAAAGTGAGAAAAAAAGAAAAAAAAATGAAAGAAAAAAATGTTTTGAAAACGTTCCCAATGCTCGCTCGTGGCTTTTCGAGGCGTTCTCGCCGACGAGTCAGACGTGCCGAGGCTGTGACCGCGTTTCTCGCGGCATAAGTGGCACGCGCCTACCTACCCCTCTCTTCGGCCCACTCCCTCTCTGTCTCCCTCGTTCTTATATGCTTGCGTATTATATCTACTCTGCCACCTCTTTTATCAAATAGATACCACTACCAAAGTGTCTGTGCATTAAAAACCTTCCAAAATATATTTCTTGATTTCACAAATTCTCCGATAAATGAAATATTATTAGCCGTTTTCTTCTTTTATATTGATCTTTCAACCTCACGAAAACCAGCAAATTAAATAAATTCTCCTAGATTAAATTTGAACTAGAATTTCACCTGAATAGCAAAAAAATTGGAACCGATTTTTTTCATCAAGAAGTACATATTTAATTTTCATTTAATTTCACCACGGTCAAACTTATTAGTGTCATCATTATAAATAAAATAAGCAGAGGTGGATAGAATTTTTCACATAATATAACCTCAATTTCAATTAGATTAACAGATTGGTCTTTAATTTCATCCCAATTGTCGATATAAAATCAATAAATAATTAATTGGTTTTCTGGAAATTGGACTGATGGTTGGAGTAATTGGTAGGAGACATCCAAGTGGTCATTATTCTGATAAATTGTCAACAAACTCATCAATTAAAATGAAATTTCATTTTATCTTTGATATCACAGGACATATTTCATTTCAATTCACACGTTCATGTATACATGAAGTTGTTGCAACAAAAGAAAATTTATTGCTTTCGCGTAACAATTTGTCAGGTAAATAATGTATTCACTCATAATGTATATACAGCTGTGAATATTGATCAGTAATACTACTATTTTCAATTATCAACAAGAATTATTCCATTTCCTTGATAGTTAATTTAATTGTCAATGAGCCCAAACAGATTTTGTTCATCAAAATAAAATAAAAATCGTCATCTATTGTCCCAAAGTCCCAAAAATACATTAATTGAAAAAACAAAATAAGTTCAATTAATATTAAATCGAAACAATTTCCGTTTCATTCTGAGACATGCGATGTTTTAAAAATAAATGTAAAGTTTGTTTTGGATAAAAAAAATAATAATTTCCATTAAAATCATTCATTTTTGAATTGTTGGCTACAATTTGACGTTACAAAGATCGCGCATGAAGATAATTCTTTCAAATGCATGATAACACTGAAGTTTTTATTCTGCTCATTGAGATGTAAATTGTATAAAAAGGAGAACGAGTGGGCGTCCTTTATTTTCATTTCCATACTTTATCCCAACCATTAAAGCGAACACACATATTTTTATCAACGCACTAATTCTTGTACTCCTCCCCAATTTCTTCATCTATTCTCCTGTCGAATAGAGAGCAAGGTAATTCAATCTTTCTTTCTTCCTTTTTTTTTCCTTCCTGAGAGATGAAGGAAATGAAGCGGAAAGAAAGAGCGATTGTGAATACGCAGCGACAGTCTCATTTGCGGCAAATAGTAATGACAGTGGGAACGTGAATCATGCTGACGTTGTTCTCCCTGATTTTACTAATTGGTAACGAGGGTGGACGCATGCACAGCAGCGTTTGTACTAGAATTGGCACTCACCCGTACATGAAATCCCTACCATAAATACAGATATATATATATATATATACAAGTTTATATGACCATTTTCAACGTGTGATGTGACAGTGATTATTAGAAGTGAAAAACTCATACATATGTGTATGCACATAGAGTGTGGTGACATAAATTCATTTATTTCAAATGTGGGCAATGGTCATGGCGATTGATTTAAACCAAAAACTCACACTTGTCATATATACAGTTATGTATATATGTGACGCCCAGACAATTTCATATGCGTCAGAAAACAGAAAATTATTCATCAGTATAATGAAGAGAAAAAAGATTTGTTCTTGTTTATTCAGTAATGTATTTATATATCTGCATTGTATGAGTAGAATATTTACATTGTTCTCAGACACTATTTCCCCTCTCTTCTTAACTTGACATTGTTTTATTTATAAACTTTTTTTTTTTCTTTTTATATTTATTCGTATTTCTGTTTGCCTCCTCCATCAAACAACACCCACTTTCATTATCGCGTTCCTCCATTAGCCTCGTTCGGGATTTTTCCTACGTTAAATACGCGGGCATCAGCGCGCACAGCGGCGGTTGGCGATAAATGCTACACATTTTCCCGTTATTAAAACGCTCGCGGTCGGTCGATGCTCGATGGGCTTTTCTCATGCCAACCGGCAACTCTGTGTGTGTATGTGTACATATATATATATATTGAGGGGGGCTCGGCCTGTTGTCGGTCAGCCGTCACGCTCAATTCGCGCACATGAACGAGTGTGCTATCGCTTTTCTCGTTCCCTCACTCTCTATTTGACTCTTGGGAACTCACTGGCATGGAGTGAGAGGGTATAGAGAGGGGGGTGGGGATAGTGCAAAGGTATATGCCGATAAATTCTGTTCAAGTTTTGCTCGCGCGACCTAAACCCATCAATTCACATGTGTTCGCTTGAAAAATCTCTGCACAGCCTCTCTATTCAACTTGTGCTTCATTGAACATTCACAATGACGTTGAATTTCATTTTAGCATATTGACATTCCCACAAATTCTGATGAATATTAATTGGGAATTGATGTGTGAAAAAATATAAAGTCCACAAGTTATTCTGCTAATTTTTAAATTAATTAAATCACTGGACAAATTATTTTCCTCTTATTGAATTATTTAACCCACTTCTCTGGTGCTTTAACGTCATATATCGGAATTATTGATTTTATAGTTCAATTAGTCACCATTTTGTCATTCAAAAATTATATTGGAGGCTATCAATAGAAGTCATAGATTGAGTTTCGGACACATATGCGATCAAAGTTGTCAAGACTAATTTTGATACGAACTAAATTTTCCAGAATTGCTTTTCAAATGTGACTTTAAATATTTAATTAAATTATTCATGGTATTATTTTTGAATGAATTGCCGAATTCATGAGTGTATCTAAATGTGATTTTCTATATGTACATACCATGAATTCATGGCTGGTGTGTGATTTATGAAAGCCTGCGTGAAAATCAAAGGATGACAATATTCACATTCCTTGTCAAATTCTCCAACTGAAAAATTCGATATTGGAAAAATCTCAACACGCAATTCTGTACGCGGAACAACGCGGGAAATAGCAAAGAACGAAAAAAAAAAAAAAAAAAGATCATGTATATATAAATACATCATCCGCAATGTGAACACGATTGATCTAGAGTAGCGACGAGGAATCAAAGCAATGAACAGAATGCACGAATTATAGTGGATATATAAACACATACAGTAGAATCAAAAGCGTAGTAAAAGATTTCCGATATTCAATCAATTTTGGCATGACATACGAAAAGGCCGATACAACAAATTGGAGTGAGGTCACTTTGTTTCATCACGGGGAAAAACAAAAAAAAAACACTTCCATTTCATTGCACATCAATTATCTCACCATTAATATCCATTGATTCATTATTGAAAAGTATTATCACCAATTTGTCGATTTTTGCCATGGAGTCATTTCGTGTAAATTATTTAACGTTAAACTCACTTTTCACAAAAAATTTATCGCCAATTGATGGGGTGGTTGGTACCTGATTTCAAATACAAGCCCAATTGGAAAATTTACTCACAGTTATAATATTATTACTGGATTTATACTCGACGTTAGCTAAACAAAAAAAATTAATTGCCACAATGTAGTAAAATAGTAGACAAAAGTGAGCAAATTGAACCTCTACAAGTCATAACCTATTTTTTAATTATTTTATCATCAATCAGATGACTTGGATATTTTATCATGAGGACAAAAATCTTCAGATGATACTTTCAGTCAGAAACTAAAATTTCAGTCGACATTTGAGAAATGATTAACCCGAGTGTAACTTTCATAAATCGTTAAGTCATATTGATCAAAGTATTTTATCATTTTATCATTCATTGATTCAGTTAATAGTTAATTACTATATTTAAAATATAATATAAACTTATGGTAAACATAAAATACTGATAATGGAATTAGTCAAATAGGTATTATGAGTAATTAATTATTTCATATCAACTATAGAGAATTGAGTAGAATACAAAGAGTTTGACTTCTTCAATCGATACTAATCATAATGAACTGATACCTATTTGAGAGTATTTCGAAATAATTAATATTATCAATGAGATATGTAAAGGTCATTAATTATCGTCTAACTTCTTTTGTGCTACTGAAAGGCGATAAAGATTCTCAATGAATTCATTTCTTTATACTTCACAAATTCTTCTCTGAGTTTATCATATATTGAATGTAAACATTTTATAATAAATTTCTCAACACTGTTTCGCAACACTGGAATATTCCAAAATGCTAATCAGAATTGATTTAAAATTTCTGATCGATTAATTCAATTTGAAGTATTGAATGAGCAACCAGTTAAGATGAAACTGTCTCGAGAAAAGAAATTGACCATGGTCAATAAAGTTTACCACTAAATGTCGATTCTCAAAATGAATAAATTAAAATTTATTCCATTCATTTTATTTATTTATTCGTTAATGGAAGGGCACTTGGATGATAGCAGAGTCACATCCAATTCAAGAACATAAATATTAATGTTCCATGCTCTGATTATGGACCTTTTTTTCCGGGGTCCTTCCTTGCACAATTTTCTCTTTTATGTACTACTATTCTTTATTTTCCAATGCGATAGAGAGATATTATTCAATATTTTCAGTTTAGTAATATCCCGCTATTATGAATCGAGATGAAGTAATGTTCGGTTGGCATTTTTATATTTGTCCATACATATACATATAGAATATAATTTGTGTGACTGTATTCACGTTGAAAGTTTGGCCAATTAGCAAATTTTCTCCCTAGCGCTCGAAATGCTCGAGCTCTCCCGAACGAGATGGGTGGTTGCGCCATCACATCGCAAGAGAGACCGTCCAGGTCAAATCCCAACTACTTAGAAAGCTGTTCTCTAATGCCAAACACTGTTTTATATCCACGTTACGTATAAAGTATAAACTCTAACAACCTCTCAATACTCTATGTATATTTGCTTTTGTATATGTTTATCTGTATCTCTGAGCATTTGTGCAAGTATATAAAACCAGAATATAATTTATATTCTGCCCAGGCAATTTGTTCTCGCCTTCATCGTTCGCTCGTTCTTGTCGTTGACAGTATTTAAATGAGATTGAAGAGAACATGGGAAAAAAAATGTCTTATCTCCGGTGAAAGAAAACAATAAATTTATTTCTGTGTTCTAGTTTAGATTTTTCCTTTCCTTATTTCATTATTGTTGCAATAAAAGTATGAGAAGAAGAAAAAGTATATAGAAAAGAGATTTCTCAAGTTGTTAAATATCAAGTTGTGTCTACTCGAGTAATTTGATATCTCATATATATATATATACATATGTTCTCGCAGTTTAGTTCAAAACATTTTTCACGGCAGTCAGTGAAAAAATCATTGATGCAATACATATTTAATCAAATCGATTGGATATCAATTTTCCTCCAAGCCGTATCAGTAATTTGTCTTTCATATTTTTCGATGTATATATCGAAAATTCTTTTTATTATTTTCATTGGCTTGAGAATTGAAGTTTATGAGCTTCAGCTCATAATTGATTTTCGAAATTATCAGAAATTATTCTTGCTTCAAAAAAAGAATACAAGTTTATTAACGGATTAAACTCTTCAATACACTCATGCAACTATAGAACGTCCGCATTTACTTTCTACAGAGTTGTACAATCTATCTGAAAGTTCACACGACAGATATACTCAACCTATACGTCGATATTCACACATGTGCATTATATATAAAGTGTATATAAATATATATGTATATATATTCGCAACTACCATTCAGGGATAAGAAAGAATAAATTTCACCTTCCTTTTTTCTTTCTAAGGTATACACGAACTAGTTTCGCAATTTTTCGAAACTAATGTGTGCTCTTTGTGAGTCATTTCACCATTTCAAAATCCATCGTTATACTTTATCTTCTCTTATTTTCTAATGTTTAAAAATAATATTTTTACTTCCCAGTTTTTGATAAAAGTGATAAAATAACCTCGAGACACGCCTCTGAATGACAAATTAGACCTTGTGAAAATTGACCTCGACATTATATATATATATATATATACAAAATTAATTCGTGCAAACATATCAATAGTTTGATATCTGTATCCCAATAGTAGCCTAGGTCACAATCAAAAAATAGAAGACATTGGAAATTTTTTTTATTTCCTCATATTTTCGTTTATTTGTTACTCTGTTATTTCCCCTCTTTTTCTTCTTTCAAAACCTCTCTCTATCGTTCACATTCAACGGCCGAACGTGAAGGTTTCCGTTTGACCTCGGTGGGCGCTTCTTTGCTCATATAACATTTGGCTTCTATAGACGAATAAATATATATCTATGTGTATAACTAGTTGCTACATGAAACAAAACGATGAATGAATTTTTCAACTCTTTTAACGCTTATCGACCTTGTAAAATATATATTTGATAGCAAACTTCAAGTAAAAATTCCGTTGATTCTTCAAAAATAGTCACTTGTCCTTTAAGTATTCGAAAAAAAAAACGAGTAAATAGGAATTGTTTCTTTCCAATATCTATTAAATATCCGTGAAACGAATACTGAAATAAATTCGCATTGTGAATCTTCATATTGTCTCTTTGTTACAAATACGTACAAAGCAATTAATTATTTGCCTGAGTTGAATCAATGGATCCAGACATTCCGATAAAGCTGTAGTAGACATATATTAGATGTGTGTTCAGGTATCCACACATGCGTCCATGATTCACACTGCCGTATGTTAAATATATATATATATATATATTGGCGTCTGTTTTGTGTCTGAAGGCGGACGGGCTGAGAGAGGCAGCATTTGTGCGTGGCACACACAAAAGATTCGCTTACATGACGCGACAGGACTTCGGTCTCGGTCCACTTATCCTGCCGAGGTGAGCACGCGTTCAACATATAAACACTCGCCACATTACACTTTCAAAACGATGTTGCTATAGGTGTCAGGCCCACCCGTTTGGAAAGAAAATAATTATACATTTTAAATATTGATTCATTGTAAATGAAATTGAAACGAATGATGTGAAAATAATTCCATCTTTCCTGCTCCAAGTTCTTGATGTGTCCATCAATCACAAACTGTGATATCGCTTGAAATTGTGTTATACATAAACATTTATTCACTGCTCCAAACCAACGATTCTTTTCAATAGCAACTTTATATATCCATGGATACATAATGTATATGTAGTTAGATGAACACACGAGAACGTGTTTGAGTTTGCATAACAATGCTTGCGCCTTCAGTATATGTATCGACTTATTTACGCGTTCGTAAAGACGCCATCATTTCTCGAGGCGCATGATTACTTTTACTTGTATATGCATAGCGATTGGGACGTTTGACTTGTGCAAGCCCATGGTAAAACCATTTCGCGATCAGCATTTTCGTGTAGGCCCAAACTCCACGCCTATCGATCACCAACACATTTATTTATATACCTGCACATACAAGTATATAGTGCGTGCAGTTAAGGTTGCTGAATTTATTTGCTGCAGTTGCTTATAATATCTTTCATGTGCAACGGATATTGGCAACAAACACCAATGTATGGGCTGTTGAGAGATAATTTTATCACGTTTTTTCGTTCTTTTGTGAGTTCTTCTTTTTTCGCTGGAATATTCTTTGTCATGTCTACTCATAGTGTTATGTACGTGGGGGATTTTGCATAATAAAGCGGAAAAACAGTAGGTAAAGAGTGTCGTTGCAATTTATGTGTGTGCGCTTGCGTCTGTGTATGAAAATGAGTCTCGAGGGTGATATGCTGTTGGTTGATTTGTCCTATCTCTGACGATGAGACAATAGCACAAAATGGACCAATGATAATGGCACACTCGAGATCGATTACACTACAGATAAATCCTCTAGATGTTCGAATATCGCACAAAATATATGAAGACAAATTGATAGACTGAAGATCGGAAATTCTTGATGAAATTTTTTGGGTAACTGACATTTAAACTTGAAGAGAGCTCGAGCGGCCGGAAAATTAAATCGCTTGGCGCAAGTTCACCATCTTGGAATTTCTATGCAAGCTCATCTTACTTCTCCCACATTTTCTCTTCATTTTTTTTTCTACGAGCCAATTCCAAGCTAAGAAACATTTTTATCCATGTAGAAAAAAGAAAAAATTAATTATTATTCATAATATGTAAGAGAAAAAAATATGGAATTTCATCTAGAGATTTTCACAATGGCCAACATCTTTGCGTTCTATAAATTTAATACTGTCCTAATATATCAAAACTTTGAATCGATCTGTTGCGAATGCATAATTGTTCCACGAATTATTTTTTCTAATGTAGAAAACCTCATCCAGTTGGCAACTCAATATCATAATATGATAATTTATGTCTTCGAAGAGAAGAAAATAGAGGAATGAACAGTTTGCAATAGTGAAGGAGTTGATTTTTGATAAGCAAATATGAAGTCACACTTTAAAAAGAAATAATTTCTCTTTTATAATAGTAGTTTTGGCAGAATCGAGATTAAGTTTTGAAGCATGCGATGTAATAAAGTTTTTCCCTCACAACTTTCAAGGAAGCCCACGGGAGAAAATCGCATTTACTTTCTCTCACTCTCCCCGGGCACATCTTCCATATCGTACTTTACAACCATTTGCTCTGTAACTTTTTTCTTTTCTTTTCGAACTCTTTGTTTGCTCTGCACCTCTCACCACATCGCCCTCACTCTCTTTTTCTCACTAGGATGTCCTTTCCACTACACCTCACTGACAATTGACCTGTCATTGTTTCGTTTATTTCCACTTGCTTCCCTCCTTCCTGCCCGCCCGCGTCTTCAACACGACCCACTTTCGCAAAACTTATCTCGATAGGTACCTTTACTCAGCGTCGCGGCACAGCACCTCATCATATTCAAGAACAGTAGGTCATTTTCACCAAGAGCATACATTTAGTTATCATTCCTTTGTTTTTCTTTTCTTTTTATTTTTTCAATTAACTATTGCCCTATTGAGTTTCTATCTAACTAAATCCATCATTATTTCCCAATTAATAACCAAGCCCAAAGAACCATCATCGTTTATTTCTGATTAATTGCCTAAAACATTGAAATGGGGGATTGGATATGCCATTGATTATGACTTGTAAATTGGAGTGTTGTATATTCAAAGAATTCCCGATCCGCCATTGAATTCTCCCCAAAATAATAGTAAATGCGTCAAATATCATTTTTTAAATTTAGATCCAGTATTTTTTTTACATATTCATTTTCAGATCGACTCCCACGGTGAAACTATCGCAATTACTCTTCAACAAAAATTTAATTTTCCAGAACTTTTATTATACCAATATGTTTTGAAAAGTCAAGGATTTCCTGTAGAGAATCAGAATTGCATGAGAAGTCACCGTAGACTTTTTTCATGCAAACAAGAGAATGGAATTCTGTTCGAATTTATTGACTTCATTAATTCGAAACGAAGTCAACTTTTTATCGCTTACCAAACTATATTATGCCGTTCAGAAAGTATCATCACTTCTTGAATGCACTGAAAAATTACTGATTGCTTCGCGATTGTCATCATTTATTGGAATATGCTATTTTTATTTCGTATATAATCGTTATGTTCATCTTTCATTCTTCCTCCTGTCCATTTACTGTCAATGACGAATGAACAAGGTAAAAATACTTTTTGTGATGAAGATCGACCTCGTTTTCAATGTTTTCAGCATTCGAAATTTTATTCGTAAATAAAAAATTCCAATAAATAAGAATATAATGTAAATTTTTTGAACAGCTTTCAGATTGTTGACGTCGTGAATCTTCGATATATTAATTTATTTACCCTATGTGTGAGTGAGGACAATAATTCGGGAATTATTGATGCACATGAATATACTTTTGTGACTATAAACAATTGATGTAAACCGATGAACAATAATTTATAAGGTACCTGCTAATTTTCTGACCTTACACATCTTTATACCAGAGAAAAGGTAGCAGTGCGAAACAATAAATCTTTTGTTCGCATCCAGTAGACTGTACTTCCGTAGGGAGCGCTGAAACAACTTCATGGCTATATCATGATTGGCCCAACATAGAGAGTGAGATAGCAAACTATATGTCGATGCATTTCAATCGGCCCTTCCGCTCTTTTATTATATGACAAGAGAAAACTTTCATTTCAACGCCCTTTTTTGTTTCATTGCAAATGTTTTGGTGTTTATTTCATTTCTCGCGTGCACTGCGTGTGAAGGATGTTGCTACGAACAGGGAAATCACTTCAATGTGTTTACATGTATGTAGTTGTATGCGAGGCCGTCAAGTTGATGTTAATTATTGTTCAGGTTTATTGAAAGCGAACAACAAAAGTAACGACGAAAAATATGGCGAAAGAAAGAGGGCATTCAGTCGTATTGTTTGGTGATATATTTGTTAAATTACCGTACAGAAACACATAAGATAAATATAATGAGGATTGCTATCACCAATTGCTAATGTTCTGCAAGAGAACACTGACATACTCAATTCCTGATGTGAAAAATTATTATTTTTATCCCTCGGAATGATAGTTGATTTATTCCAAATTATATATTTAGACAGATATGTTATGTGAACAATATATGATATGCTAAAATATATTGTGACAACAGGTCGAAGGCCAAACAGCCGCCCCATACACTTTCGCTATGGACACTTGAATTATAAACCGACAGGAAATCGTGGCTTGACTGAATGCGCGGAAGTAAAAGCAACATTGGTTAATACTGAACATGAGTTTAACATATATTTTCTATTGTATACTTTTACTCAACTGGAAATGTATATTCGTTGTGGGCCGAAGTGAAATTTTCAATTTCTTAACGAATTATAAGTTTATTGGTACTTACGACGAAAGTATCGATAAGTAGCTTGTAAGTCGATAAAGACATTGTGTAGCCCAGAGTTATTGAATATGGAACGACCTACGTGTCTGTATTTAACTGCTAACTGCTTGATATTGATAATACAGTTTTATAAGTTTATAAATTAATTCCGGAAAAATAATAAACAAGAAAAAAAGTTTTTTGATAATGAATTGGACTCGATTCTCATGAACGAGACAGTTTGCAATGATGTGCGATATTCTCGTCGAGGGTCGTGAGTAAGACATGAAGACAAAATAATCTATTGTAAGTTCCATATATGGAATATAGATGGTAGATTTTTATCATCAGGGTCTCATTGACCCTATCCCTGGCATGAGAACAACCCACCCTAACGTCGGGCTTCCCTATCAATTTTTGTCCCCTAATTGCATGACGAGTTTCTGAACTCAATGCACAAGATGGCGATGCCGAGCCCCCTCACACAATACCAACCAACCGAGTATACACATATCCACTCTCTGTTCCTTCGACGACCCCTCAGCCAACAATATACCTCACTTTATCAGCAACTGCTCTACAACTACCACCACATCAATGGTGTCTCATGTGTATTCCAACCCCGCTCAATCCTCAAAGCCTTCACCCTCCAAATCTCATCTGTATACATAAATTTATGCCAACACATTTGAGAATGATTTTCGTATCTGGAGAATTTTCGGTATCCCTTGATAATGATTCTATTCACGCTTCTTCAATGCCAATATTTTCCTTACTAAAAAAGTTTTGTGATCAAGTTAGAATTATTCATAAAAAAACAGTGATAATAAATGAGAAAAAATGCCATCATATGCCTCTTGGTCTCTTTCTTTCATTCCATTTATCTCCATTTGATTATGATAAATTGTAAAATAGGAATGATGGAAGGAAGAAAATTATACCTAAACTCCACATTAGTTCTTTCTACATGCGGTCGTTCATTACATTCACCCCTCATCTCACAACAAAGAATCCATCTTCTGGGGATGGAAAAAGAGAGGCGAGGAGTAAAAAAGAGAAGAAATTGGGATAATACGGATGACGGTCGTGTTATAGTATATGTATACATATATATAGATATATCCCATGATCTTTTCCATCTGCCACCCACGACGTTTTTTCGATACACAAAAATATCTTGGAGGTTCGTTCCGGACCACCCCTATGCTCAATGAATTAATACTGGGGGATGAACTGTCATTTAGAAACGACCACCCAACATTCATGATTCTCTTCTCTTGAACTAATTATCGTTCATTATCTCTCATGTAGCATTTCCTGTATGAAATTTGGAAGGAGAATAATATTCTGATATTTATCCTAAAGTGCATTTATCCGAGTTATCAATTTTGGAAAATTTATACATATGATAATGAATTGGATTAAGTAAATTAAACTTCGTCCTCATTTCAATGTGAAGATAAAATGTCTGATTTAGTTATATGATCAAAAAGATGTCTAGACAATATAAGTTGGCGGGACGACCTAGTGAAACAGATGGGAGAATACATAGGCGTGTTGCATTAAACTCTTTTCATGTTGGAATATAACACACGACAAGAGGATTGAGGTTAACGATAAGATCTTTTCTTATAAGGTAAAGAACATTCTCTAAATTCTAAATTGATGGAAAACATCATCAACGTATTGATAAACCGCCTTCATCTTATTCAAAATATATTATAGTACGTCAATCAAAGTGCAACAAAGATCCCTAGAATGATTGCAATTATTTTTCCTCAAGACTTCAATATTATTTCAGTACATTATCACTTGTGTACGGAGATTAAAAAATAGTGCTGAGTTATTAGAATTAAAATTTATTCGACAGATAATTTATATTTGAATGGTAGTATTGTTGAGGCGTGTCTAATCATGAGTCACAGTGGAAAGTCAGTATAAAACAAATATATAATGAGATGTGTATATTGGGCACATGCAGAAGAAGATATTGAAATGTGCCGGTTGAGATAATTCCCGAGAGCGCGTCCGAATTGTGATTTCATGCTGAATTTATTTCAACTATACAGTTATTATTTATTTCACTTTTTTCTTTTCTTATCTTCACATTCGCATTCAAAATTTTTCGTTGCATAATTCCTTTGTCCTCTCTACCTCTATCATCAATTGTCTTTCGTGTTTTTTTTTGTGTCTCTATATTTTACGTTTGCTTTTCTTCCGCATGCAGGAAAAAGTACCGAAGAATAACAAAAGGGGAAACTCAAGGTGAAAGACTTTTATAAAACTCTCTCACATCTTGCTTCTTCTCTATACTCCTCATCTCTCTTATTCTTCAGTTCACCCTCGAAAAAGAAAGTTTCCTTCGTTCAACACTTTCTATTCTTTCTTATAGTACAGTTCTCGCGTCTCCATTTCTCGATTTTGCGACACAGTAACAAAAAAAAATAAGCGAATGTGTATGTAGTCTCAAGTTACAAATGGTACCGTCGTATTTCCGTCACCGATGCGTAGAAGACAAAGGAATATTTTACCCTCCCAAGACGCCTTCAACCACAGGATCCACACACATACATAAACAGCAATGTACATTACATCTGTATTCATACCATTAACTTGAGACCGAATATGTGGACCAAAGTGTGTACATACAGAGTGTTGAGTGTTGTAGGAGGGCGAGGAAGAGGAAAAAAGGCAGGGAAGCCAGTGGTGGCATAATGGTGGCCCGATAAACGTGGCGAAGTGAGGTAAAGAGAGCTGACCTACTGTCGCAAGTGGCTCAGGGCCGTCGCTGTCCAAATCATTCCCCGCCCTCGGGCATCTTTTTCACTCTCTAAAATATACTTCTCATCATTTCTCACTTCCTCTCAATGCTTCTTCCCATCTTTCTACTTCAAATCCCTCTGCCCAATATCTATGCATATGAATTTCACGTTTCATTCTTCTACTAATAATAAAAGCTAAATGCCCATCCTCAATAATTTGTTCGCAAATTTTATCCGTTAAATCAAAATTCTTGGTGATATAATAGTACACTTACTGATGAAAAGAAAAGTATTGTGTGAACTGATCTCTGTTTGCTCTCTGACAAAAAATTCCAGACTCTGTTCAGAATGAAAATAATTTTGAATTAAGTCCACTGATATGAATGTGGTACGCAAAATATCAGATACATAAAACAATTCACTTGAACGAAAGGAAGAGCAGTCGCAAACATGAAAACATAAACAAAAGAAGACCCTGATGATTATGTTAATCCGAGAAAAGCAGATGTTTCGGTCATTCCAATTGTTCTGCTATTCCAAAACTCCAATTATTCCTAAATGAAACACACGAATATTGTCTGAATTTGACTGGGGAACAAAATTGTTAGACAATTCCGTGACTTTAGATTGTAATTGGGGAAATATCTCGAGAGATTGTGAGGTATAAGTTCACCACTCGACTAATAGATCCGGCGTAAAATGTTCTAACTCACCTTGCAATCCTGTCGAATTGCTATCATTACAAATAAAAGAAAAATCACCAATGCTGAATGGTAAAAAAAATTACAAAACACATTGGATACTTGCAAGAATACTCACACGATTATCAGAGATATGGAAACAGTGTTAGAAAAATACTTAGACGTGTAATAATTAGCACAGACAAAGATTAAGAGGCATATCGCATTGATGAGATTTATAGAAAAATTCTTCATAATATAAAAATGATTCGAATTTCATTCTTACATTTTAAATATTATTTCATTTATAAAATAACATAATGCTGACGTAGTCTATGATATTTAGTTCAAGAAAACGGTCTAGCTTTCTCAGTGTATCATTGACTAAATAAGAACAGTTCAATCAGATGAAAGCCAAATAAAAATTGTCAGTAATATGATAATGGATATCATCTACCTTAGAGAAACAGAAAATTTCGAATTACTGATTGGAAACAATATGAGTATATAAGGATACAATTGGAAAGTGAAACGATGAGTGGCGGACAATCTGACCACTCGAAACTTTTACAGTACTCATTATACATCAATACACATATTCGTTGTTGAATATTGCAGTCTAGCCAGGCACTTTCGTTATTACCGTCGTCCACTCAGTTGGGGGGAGGATACGGAGTGAAAATCCTGCCGGAGGGGAAGCATCGCCGTGAACCAATATAAGCCTATATATACGTTTCCCATGTGCACACACTTGTACAATATGTGTATGTATATAGAAGGGAACGAGCAACTTTCAAATTGCCCATTCTTTTTTTTTTTTTGTTCGAGCATGGGCCTGTGTGCACCACAACTTTAACTAACGCTCGCCATAATTTTCACTCGTATACTCGTCGAGTAAAGGAAAGAAAGAGTGCAATAGAGAGCGAGGGAGACGATATCAAACGCACGATCCACAAACGTGCTTTTTCCACAGCACACCCATGTTTCGCTGTATTTACTTTCCAGTGGGCCTTTGCAATATAACTATATATATATTCCAGTTTCGCGATAAATTTCTACTGATATCCATCAGTTCAATTTTATATATCCCACCATTACAAAGGGGACAAGACGCACAGTTGCTGTGTTCATCGGGTAAGAACGAGAGAAATTTTCACTTTTTAAATTTTGTATATAGAACACAATTTCTTTTTGTCAGTTCCAGATCATACTCAATGCATGTGTATGTTTATTTATGGAGGTCTGTTTAAATACATTAACAATTTTCTCTTCCATCCAATTGAACTTCCTAACACTTCCGCAATTAGCAATTCCAATAATACTTTTGGTAAACGTTTTGTCGTTGTTATACGCACACAATGGAAGTAAAATGAGTATAAAAATGAATGAGAATCTATTTTTGGGTTAATAAAATTTTATTAATGTTTTTATATTGTTCTTCAGCATATAGTTACATTCGTTGTTGTGAATAAACCGCACGGCCAAAAATAAAATGAATCATGATATGACGATATATTTATGTCTACAACTGAATAATAAATCGAAGTTTGTTTTGAAATCTATAGATCATTGTGGTAGTTTAAAGAAGTTTTTTTTTCTACCATCGTCCAACTGAATATCGCAATAAAAGTTCCGATTACATTGCGTCTATATTTTACAAACTTTTTTGCATAAGAAAATGCTCATCAAATAGTATTTATATTATTTCTCATTTTCTTTCTCTTATAAGTTGCATACATCGGATCTATATTCGTACATATATGCTTTCTCTATATCCCGACACTCTCCCCCTAACATTATACTTTCTTCGGCTCTTCGCGCCTCTAACAACCGTATAATAAGTGCAGAATATAAAAAAAAAAAAGTGAGTGCACAATTTGAACTCGTCCGTTTGTGTTGCGCCAATTTCAACAACCAACTTCTCATCATGATTCAATACTTACAATTTATGTGTATTTGAGTCTATAATCACTCAATATTTCTATGCTTCTCTTCATCATTCAATAACGATGCAATGAAATGTGTAACTCATGAAGACAACGTTTTGTTATCAACAAAAATATATACAAAAACACAAATTTCGAATATAAACAATTGTTGTTTAATCTTTGACTTTTTTTTTAATCCTCATCGGTAATAAATATAATTAATGCATTATTGTTACTTCAGTCGACCATTGGTTCTGGTGAGCGTATACACATGCGAGTGTGACATCACCCGTCCTCGAATTACGTAAAGACATTGGCACGCTGTAAATATATATATATATATATATAAATATACCCAATGTGTGCGATTTCCGCGCGCGCACCTTTCAAATAGTATATATGAGTTCATTCCGAGACGTATTTTCTCCAAGCGAGCACGGAAGCGTCATCATGAATTGCTTCAATCCAGTATGCGCAGTTCGCCGAGATATAGTAAGCGTCCAACACGTAACTTGGCATTGTTTCTTTATTCATTCTCCTCCGCTGTATTATTAAAACCTGTATTCCCAAGTTGTATGAATTTGAGCGCAATTTATTTATCCAAAAAACCCGACAGTGTTGTAGGTGAATGTGTGTCAATAAAGTGTAGAATAAAAATATATTTATGGGCACTTGGACGACATTGACACGGGCGATGCTTCTAAGCAGGCCTTTATGTACATTAAAAACTCGTGAAATTGTTCTATCATCTATTTGGCGGTGAGTCTGAATCCCGGTCTGACTAAACTGTTGTATTCATGTATGCAACAGTGTCTACCAAGATTATTCAATTTATTGATAATAGTTAATGGCAACACTAATTCTCAAATGCAAAACAGCAGTAAATTTGATTAACTATACCGTGTGATTGAGAGTAATAATTTATTATTAACATTGAATTTCGGAATTTCTCCAATCAAGGTGATAGTGTGCGAATTCTACAGTATCTACGGTATAATGTGGCGCTGCTGAGCTTGGCGAATTCTCGGTCGAGCATTTTCTCCCACATAAATGAACTTTCCGATACCTGACCTCCTTTTAATATATTTTTCTAATAGCTCTTTATCATAATTTCAAATTCGAAATTTGTTCCACTTCCACTTTATTGCCCCACTGTATTTTTCTATCAGAATTCAGTATTCAGTAATCTCGATCGGTAAGCTAGGAAGCCAAGAAATGTTAGCAATTTTAATAATGTAGATGAATTCCAGGGGTCTGATCATAAAAGAAGATTAAAATTGATAGATTTAGTTCGAACAATGTTTGCATTCAGACTTGTAAGATTTTCTATGGTTGCGAGAACGACTTTGACATTATCTCACCCTTCGAGTTTGAGTAATGCTTTGATAGAGGATGAAAACAACAATAAAGAAACAAAGAACAATTATTGTGTCAATCTGAATAGCATTTTTGGATCAACTTCCTGGAGATATTTACTCCCCTACACGCTGTAACGTCACACACGAGTGTATAACTATATATATTAGTGTATTATATACCGGTATAAAAGAAACAGCAGCGATGAATTACAGGCGCGCGGTATACACACACACAATAGTTGTATTTCGCTACGCGTGGGTAAGCAGTTAAGACGATGTATGTATTCAAAAATTGTTATTTTAGACGGTGAGGTCGAGCAGGACGAGTAAAACGAACGTACAGGGACGTTGTGATAGCACCCAACAGCGCTGCTGCGAGCGGGCTGAGCTATTCAATGCACATACACTAATAACAAAAAAACATCTCTATCTATATATTCACATATATACATTCCATATTTTTTTTATGATCGTATTGGTCTTTAGTTGGCGCTCATGCTCGTGTGTGCTCTTGACACAAGTCACGCATGTAAAACTTTTATTCTATCATGCCCCTATTGACCTCCACCATTTCCGTCTTATCCTCATCTAACCTCATATATATAATAATCATTCGACATCTGTTGATCTATAATTAAAAATGGAATTGGTCGATTCATGATTAGCATACACGTTGGTATAAAACTCGTGCGTCCACTTCAGTGTCCCTGTAATAACTACTTCATAATTTTAGTTTTTTGTCAGTAGAAACTGAATGTGATGCTGATTCTACTATAAAACTTTGCGAGTTACTTCTCTCAAGCAACTTAATTATTTGAATGATGGCTAATAAAGAGTTGAAAGGAAGTACTCGAATGCAAAACATCTAAATCTTGAATTAAAGACAGAACGCTCTGAGTAATTCCTAAAATATTATTTCCATTAGTATTTTTTCATTTTGGATATGATGACTTTTTCTGCGAAATTAATCAAATTGGGCAATTTTGAATTTTCAACTCATATAGAAAATATTTATTTACTCTTCACTCTTCGTCGTGAATAAGGTCATGGAAAAATGTCGTTGAAATATGTCTGAAATGTTGTGATACAAATTTTAGTGTTGAGAAGGTGAAGATATATTCATTCGCAAGTTTATTTTCAATTGTTTGGCAATTCGTGATGTTCTCCATCGACACAATCAATCAAAATAACATATTCAAACTGATTTCTGTTCATATAACCGACAGTTCATAATTGCTCAATTCGAAATTGGCGTTGATATGATAAATATTCACAGAAGTTTCTGAAGGGGAAAAAAAGATTTTCGAGCGATTTTTTCAATTTTTTATTTAGTTTCGTCTCGACAAATTGATGACACAGCGATTGCTTCAAGTGTGTCTGCTGGTGTATGGTTCATACCAGTGTGTCTCGTTGAGTAAAATTTATACTACCGCGCGTTATCGCACCACAATTCTCCGCATGCAAGTCGTCATCACAACAGACCCTTTTGATGTATTTATAAATATATTTAGGTACAGTCGTATACAGGCACATGTGGACTGCCCATTTCCAGACCCTCATCGTTTATCAGCTCTTAGTCCATTGAAATGTTACATTTGGTGTATGCTTCACCTTGGAAACTTGGGAGCACGAAATTTTTTTTTTTCGATGTTTAGGGGGTGTCATGAAAAGC